>JARQOC010000010.1:2459209-2498049 GCA_033576535.1 Allobates femoralis | reverse complement strand
CCTGATGTGCCTAAACAGTAAAAAGAAAACCAAAACTGACCCATTTTGGAAACTAGACCGCTTAGAGAATTTGTCTAGATGGGTGGTGAACATGCAGGTACACAATTTTATTATGTTGAGCTGTGAAAATAAAAAGAAATCACATTTTACCTCTAATTTGCTGTTTTTGTCCAATTTTTTATTTTCGCAAGGGCATCAGGAAGTAATGAACCTTACAATTTGTAGTACAATTTCTCCTGAGTATGCCAATACCTCATATGTGGTGGAAAACAATTGTTTAGCTGCACGGCAGGGCTTAAAAGGGAAGGCGCGCCATTTGACATTTGGAGTGCAAAACTGTCTGGAACAGATAGCAGACACCATGTCATGTTAGGAGAGCCCCATATGTGCCTAAATAGTGGAAACCCCACAAGTGACCCTATTTTGGAAACTAGATCCTCTCAAGGAATATATCTAGATGCATGGGGAGCACCTTGAATCTGCAGGTGCTTTGCAGAATTTTATATTGTTGAGCTGTGAAGATAAAAAAAAATCACATTTTCCCACATAAATGTTTTAGCCCCAATTTTTTATTCTCACAAGGGTAACAGGAACAAATGAGCCCCACAATTTATTGTCCAATTTCTCTTGAGTACGCCAATACCCCATAAGTGGTGGAAAATTAATTTTTGGGTGCACAGCAGGGCTCAGAAAGGAAGGAGCGCTATCTGACTTCTGCAGCACAAAATTGGCTTGGATGGCGGATGCCATGTCACTTTTGCAGAGTCCCTGATGCGCCTAAACAGTGGAAACCCCCCCACAAGTGACCACATTTTGGAAGCTAAACCCCTTGAGTATTTTATCAAGTTGTGTGGTGAACATCTTAAACTCACAGGTGCATCAAGAATTTTAAAACGTTGAACCATGAAAATTAACATCAGAAAATGGACCACAAAATTTGTTGTGCAATGTGTACAAGGATATCCCATATGCAGTCAGAAACACTAGTGTTGGAGCACGGCACGGCTCAGAATGAAAGGAGGGTTATTAGATTTTTGGAGTGCAAAATTATCTGGAATAGATTGCAGACACTGTCGCATTTACAAGGTTCCAAAACAACAAAAGCCCCGAAAAGTGACACCATTTAGGAAATGACACCCTACCCCCTAAGGAATTTATCTAGGGACTAGGGATGAGCGAGTCCGAAAAGACTCGGAATCGCAAGACCCCAACGAGTCCGAGTCAAGGACTCGGGACTCGTTGCGAGTCCAGCGAGTCCAATGTTAATGAATAGGGACCCGAGTAATAGCGAATAATGACATTTACAACTCGCTGATGTGTCTCTGAAAGTGTGCGAGTCCAAACTCGCTGGTTTTTCTCTTATTTTGAGGCTTGTAGCCGATGATGCGAGGGAAGGGATTCTCCAGCACACACTATGGTTTAAGGAAACAGGAAGCGAGTCGCGCTGACAGGCGCACACACAGAGCGATCCATTCATCAGTGCAATCATGGCAGCAGGACGTGGCATGGTGAACACGCTGCGTCTTATCGCACTTGTGGAGGCTCGTCCATTTCTATGGCTCCCTACAGATCCTGAGTATGGGGATACGACCCTTATTAATACAGCCTGGAGAGAGATCGCCCAAGAGATGTTCCCTGCGTTCCATTGGAGTGACCATGAGGAACAGAGCAATCTAAGTAAGTTAAATGAGTTCACACGTTATATATTGCATTTACTGTATATATACTCGTGTATAAGCCGACTCGTGTATAAGCCGACCCCCCTATTTTTGCCCCGAAAAACTATGAAAACATATTCACCGCCATCCTGGTATACAGCGGCTATCACTGGTAGACAGCCCCCCAGCAGAGTATACACCTCCCCCTGCAGAGTATACAGGCCCCCAGCTGGGTATACATGCCCCCATATTGTCGTATACAGGCAGGGGCGGACTGGCCCAGGTGCCACGGGTCATGCGGCTGCAGGAGCATGAATAATCCGCATGTCCCTGAAGCAGCAGGCGGAAACGGAAGCTCCTGGCCGCGCGATGACGTCATCAGCACGCGGCTGCGTCCGGGAGTGAGCGTCTGTGAGTGGCGTGCGGCTGCGACTGTTAGCGAGCGGCTGTGAGGAGCGCGAGGCTGCGGCTGGGAGCGAGCCATAGGATAATGCGGGAGCTGCGGTGACTGTGAGGCGGCCGCCAGTCATCACCCCCCCCCCCACCCCCCGTCCTCACCTGTGTCGGGCCAGTGAGGGAGGGTTGCGACCCAAACTGTAGGGTGCCAGTCAGTCCCTGTATACAGGGCCCTCAGTGTGTGTACAGGCCCCCCCAGCAGTGGGTATACAGGGCCCCCAGCAGTGGGTAGACAGTGGCCCAGTGGGTTTACAGGGCCCCCAGCAGTGGGAATACAGGGCCCCCATAGCAGGGTATACAGGACCCTGAATGTGTTATCATGCTCCACCGCATAGTTGCCTATATTTGGATGGGGTCACAACAGTACAATGAGTTTAATGTCTTATCCTCCTGGCTCTTTCGGCCAAGGGGTTGGGTGTATATAAATACCACTAATGACCAGAGTCTGGTGCCCGCACTATTACATTCTCTATGCGTTGACATGTGTCCTGCCTCATTTGTGATTGTGGCCACGTGAGCTCAATGTCCGTAATGCTGTTGATGATGTTCCACACTGTCGTGTCACTGTGCCTTGTATACACATTACACACACAAAATGAATAAAATGTTATTGTTGATTTGTACACATACTTTTGTTTTTTCAAATATTACACATCTCTAAAGCCGGTTTCAAATCATTTCACAGTTGACCATCTTAAAAAACGGTGGAGGAGCTGCCGGGACCAGCATAAGAAGCAGTACCGGCAGTACTCAGAGAGACAACCGGGAGCCGCTCCATTGCTCAACCACTACCACTTTTATGACCGGCTGTCCTTCCTTCACCCGGTGGCCGCTATGCCAAGGTATGTATCTGCAGCACTGTTGTGTACATTTAGTATTATTTATAAATATATACATTAGTTTCCATTTTGGCTCTGTGGGTAGCAGAGTATACAGGCGGGTCTGAGGTAGCAGAGTATACAGGCGGGTCTGTGGGTAGCAGAGTATACAGGCGGGTCTGAGGTAGCAGAGTATAAAGACGGCTCTGTGGGTAGCAGAGTATACAGGCGGGTCTGTGGGTAGCAGAGTATACAGGCGGGTCTGTGGGTAGCAGAGTATACAGGCGGGTCTGTGGGTAGCAGAGTATACAGGCGGGTCTGTGGGTAGCAGAGTATACAGGCGGGTCTGAGGTAGCAGAGTATAAAGACGGCTCTGTGGGTAGCAGAGTATACAGGCGGGTCTGTGGGTAGCAGAGTATAAAGACGGCTCTGTGGGTAGCAGAGTATACAGGCGGGTCTGTGGGTAGCAGAGTATACAGGCGGGTCTGTGGGTAGCAGAGTATACAGGCGGCTCTGTGGGTAGCAGAGTATACAGGCGGGTCTGAGGTAGCAGAGTATAAAGACGGCTCTGTGGGTAGCAGAGTATACAGGCGGCTCTGTGGGTAGCAGAGTATACAGGCGGGTCTGAGGTAGCAGAGTATACAGGCGGCTCTGTGGGTAGCAGAGTATACAGGCGGGTCTGAGGTAGCAGAGTATAAAGACGGCTCTGTGAGTAGCAGAGTATACACGTGGCTCTGTGGGTAGCAGAGTATACAGGCGGGTCTGAGGTAGCAGAGTATACAGGCGGCTCTGTGGGTAGCAGAGTATACAGGCGGGTCTGAGGTAGCAGAGTATAAAGACGGCTCTGTGGGTAGCAGAGTATACAGGCGGGTCTGTGGGTAGCAGAGTATACAGGCGGGTCTGTGGGTAGCAGAGTATACAGGCGGGTCTGAGGTAGCAGAGTATACAGGCGGGTCTGTGGGTAGCAGAGTATACAGGTGGGTCTGTGGGTAGCAGAGTATACAGGCGGGTCTGTGGGTAGCAGAGTATACAGGCGGGTCTGTGGGTAGCAGAGTATACAGGCGGGTCTGTGGGTAGCAGAGTATACAGGCGGGTCTGAGGTAGCAGAGTATAAAGACGGCTCTGTGGGTAGCAGAGTATACAGGCGGGTCTGTGGGTAGCAGAGTATACAGGCGGGTCTGTGGGTAGCAGAGTATACAGGCGGGTCTGTGGGTAGCAGAGTATACAGGCGGGTCTGAGGTAGCAGAGTATACAGGCGGGTCTGTGGGTAGCAGAGTATACAGGTGGGTCTGTGGGTAGCAGAGTATACAGGCGGGTCTGTGGGTAGCAGAGTATACAGGCGGCTCAGTGGGTAGCAGAGTATATAGGTGATGAGAATAGGGTTAATAGATGGTGCTACAGTGTTGGGGCGTGCTAGAGGGAGCAGAGATCCGATTACTGCCATCATTTCTGACCTTATTAAAGATAGCGGCCGCAGCTAAATGACATCATGGCAAAGGTAAACATGGGGTGTGGTTAGCTGCAGGAGGTTAGTGAGAGGTGTGGGTTGTTTGGCAGAGGGCGTGGTGTGGGCGTGGTGAGCGCGGCTCCAGCGTCAGATACGCTGCGAGCGCGGAACCGCGGCACATCTCCAGGAGCAGAGGACGTGTCCGGTACGTCCGTAGCCCCCGGCCTCCCCGTTGTCCGCACACACAGCCCCGCTGTGACCTCTGCAGTGTCACAGGCCCCGGCGGGCGTCTGTCATCTCCTCCTGACACTGACCTCCTCCTGATTTGATTGTCTGTGTTGTCCCCCCCCGCTGTCAGCATCAGTGATCTGCTAAGACCTGTGGGTGCACAGACGGGGGAAGTACAAATGCCAGCATGCCGGGGCGGATTGGGCGCTGTGAGGGGTGCAGGTCTTGCTGTGAGCGGAGGGCGCGAGGCCGCTAGAGAAAACGCTATAGCGGCTGTGTGAGTTAAGCGTCTGCGGCTCGCGAAGGCGCATACGCGTCTCCGCTCGCAGTCACGCTAAGGAGTTTGGGATTAGGCTACAGTGCCGGAATTTCAAACTCCCGATTATATAAATAGATTATATATATATATATTGTATACCTTTCAACCCCTTCCCTGCTTTATATAGATGATATAAGCTAAAAGTTTTGTGAATTAAGTATGTCAAGTAAAAAGTGAAGTCAGGGGGACTTTTTTTTTTTCATGTGAACCATTGGTGTTATTGATCGTCTAGATTAGATGGGATGGGGGGGGTGGGTGTTAATCAGGGGGTGAAAAATTATGTATTAGTATGGAATTAGCAAAGAAAGTCACGTATTCCTTTATGTTATGTACAGTTGGTTATTCTTTCATAATAATAACAAATATCTGATTAATAATACACAGATACACAGAGTCTAAAAAGCGTGCAACTTAATGTTTGACCTATGTTTTTGTTTCCAAATGCAATGCATTCACCAAATTTTTTTTTACTTTACCCACAGAGAAGCTTACTACAGAGGGCGGCGTGCTGTGAACCCTCCACCGCCAAACAGAAGGCGGCGTGGCGAACACCCACCACCACCACCACGGCCGGCGCCACCACCACCGCCGCCGCCACCAGCACCACCAACACCACCACCACCGCCGCCACCAGCACCAGCACCACCACCACCGCCGCCACCAGCAGCAGCAACACCACCACCGCCGCCACCAGCACCAGCACCACCACCACCGCCGCCACCAGCAGCAGCAACACCACCACCGCCGCCACCAGAACCAACACCACCACCGCCGCCACCAGCACCAACACCACCACCGCCGCCACCAGCACCAACCCCAGCTTTGGGGCATGTCCGGCCGCAAGAGGAGGAACCTGGATGCCCACCTCACACCAGCCATGGTCTGATCCCGGGGTCACCTAATAGACGGCGTGCACAAAGTAATGCTGACTTTGCCCACAGTCTGATACCATTCCTGGATGAAATTCCATTTCACAGGCTACTGCGGGCAAGGTCAGCATTACAGATTGTGCTTGACGCCAGTCGCCCACCAAACCACCCAGGTGAGGTTTTCAATTTTTTGGAGGGGTGGCAACTCAGACACTACAACCTACAAGACAGGCCCACACCCCGGGACAGCCATGTGCCACCACAGAGGCCTGTACCTACCATTCCACAATGGCCACCTAACAGGGACCTACCATTTTTCCCCACACCGGCCCAGAGGATCCACCCTCAAGGGTTGCCGGAGGCCATTCATGGGGCCCTTGACCTCTTGCAGGACCAGGGTGATGGTGTCACTTTACTGGCAAGGCCGGAGGATGCGGCAACCTACCAGCAGCTGTAGACCCCTTTTTTTTTTTTTTTTTATTTTGTGTTCATGTGCATTGCACAATTTCATTGTTATTATTTCTTATATTTTCCTGTTTACAAAGTTGTACCAAAAAAAAAAAAAAAAAAAAAAAAAAAAAATTCTGACATTTTTACCATTATGGCGGAATAATACCCAGTTTACAAAAACTGCTTTGTGTCTGTCTTTTTTCAGGGAAAGGATGTGTAGGTTGTTTTGTGGGTGGGCTTAAAGTCATCATCATTATAATTATTATTTATTTATATAGCACCGATGGGTTCCATGGCGCTTTACATGAGGATAAGGTACACAAGGAGAAGTACAATAAACATAGACAATAAGGTCATAGAGGTACAACAGGAGAGGACCCTGTACGCGTGGGCTCACATTCAACGAGGGGTGGGTGGGGATACAATAGGGTGGGGAAGGTGTCGGTCGTGGGGCGTGTAGCGGGGTGTCATGGCAGGTTGTAGGCCTGTCGGAAGAGGTGAGTCTTTAGGTGTTTCTTGAAGGTTCCCAGGGTAGGCGAGTGAGTGATGAGGTGGGGCAGCGAGTTACAGAGCATGGTTGATGCCCGGGAGAAATCCTGTATGCGGTTGTGGGAAGAGGAGATGAGGGGGGAGTGTCGGAGAAGTTCTTTGGATGAACGCAGGTAGCGTGAGGGATGGTATCGGGAGATCATGTCGGAGATGTATGGTGGGGATAGGTTGTGTAAGGCTTTGAATGTCATGATCAGTGTTTTAAAGTGAGCTCTCTGTGGGGCGGGGACCCAGTGAAGGGCTTGGCAGTGGGTGTAGACAGGTGAGTAGCGTGAGGACAGATGGATTAGTCGGGCAGCAGAGTTTAGTATACATTGGAGAGGTGCAAGAGAGTTGGCAGGGAGGCCTGTGCGAAGGAGGTTCCAGTAGTCAAGGCGTGAGATGATGAGGGCATTAATGAGTGTTTTTAGCTGTGTCAGGGTTGAGTAACGAGCAAATTCTTGAAATATTTTGAGTTGGAGTGACAGGGACTTGGTTAGGAACTAGAGGTGGGGCTTGAAGGAGAGGGATGAGTCAAGGATTACCCCGAGACATTTGGCGTGGAGGACAGGGGAGAGAGAGCATCATTAGCAAGTACTTTACGGACCGCATGGAGCATGAAGTCACCTTGGTTACTAAGTGTAAAATCATGACTCCACAGACAAATGTTGCTGACAAATAAACAGTGCCTGTGTTTGGAGGGTTACTTAATGCCTCGCTATGGCAACAAGACTAGGAACACACATGTGAGAGGCTGGGACATCTACCTGCTACACATCGCGTCTACGCGTTTTCTACAGAGCGTACAGTGGGACCTTTCTCCAGGCTCCAGCAGGATGATAGTCCAAGCAATGCCCACGATGCAAGCATAGGCTTGTTGCCTAAAAAAATTAGCTGAAGGGGCTTCATATACATTTTTTTCAGAAAGCAGGGTGCTTGGCCCATACAATAGAATTGCTTGTACTAGGAGCATAGTACATGCAATGCCCACGATGGAGGCATAGGCTTGGTGCCTGGAAAAATTAGCCCAAGGGGCTGTTTTGCATTTTGGGTATAAATGCAGGCCTAATGGCCATGTTCAGCTTGTTAGGCTGGGTGTTTCCAAAATTAGCCCAAGGGGCTGTTTGGCATTTTTAGTGTAAATGCAGGCCTAAGGGCCATGATAAGCCTCTTAGGCTGGGTGTTTCCAAAAATTAGCCCAAGGGGCTGTTTGGCATTTTGGGTATAAATGCAGGCCTAAGGGCCATGTTCAGCTTGTTAGGCTGGGTGTTTCCAAAAATTAGCCCAAGGGGCTGTTTGGCATTTTGGGTATAAATGCAGGCCTAAGGGCCATGTTCAGCTTGTTAGGCTGGGTGTTTCCAAAAATTAGCCCAAGGGGCTGTTTGGCATTTTTAGTGTAAATGCAGGCCTAAGGGCCATGATAAGCCTCTTAGGCTGGGTGTTTCCAAAAATTAGCCCAAGGGGCTGTTTGGCATTTTGGGTATAAATGCAGGCCTAAGGGCCATGTTCAGCTTGTTAGGCTGGGTGTTTCCAAAAATTAGCCCAAGGGGCTGTTTGGCATTTTGGGTATAAATGCAGGCCTAAGGGCCATGTTCAGCTTGTTAGGCTGGGTGTTTCCAAAAATTAGCCCAAGGGGCTGTTTGGCATTTTTAGTGTAAATGCAGGCCTAAGGGCCATGATCAGCTTGTTAGGCTGGGTGTTTCAAAAAATTAGCCCAAGGGGCTGTTTTGCTTTTTGGGTATAAATGCAGGCCTAAGGGCCATGATCAGCTTGTTAGGCTGGGTGTTTCCAAAAATTAGCCCAAGGGGCTGTTTTGCTTTTTGGGTATAAATGCAGGCCTAAGGGCCATGATCAGCTTGTTAAGCTGGGTGTTTCCAAAAATTAGCCCAAGGGGCTGTTTGGCATTTTGGGTATAAATGCAGGCCTAAGGGCCATGATCAGCTTGTTAAGCTGGGTGTTTCCAAAAATTAGCCCAAGGGGCTGTTTTGCATTTTTAGTGTAAATGCAGGCCTAAGGGCCATGATCAGCTTGTTAGGCTGGGTGTTTCCAAAAATTAGCCCAAGGGGCTGTTAAATGTTTGCTAACAGAAAATAAAGGTTGATTCCTTGTGAAAAGGTGTTGTGATGGTTAATGAAACCGAAGTTAAGGTGTAGTGTTGGTTTAAGATGAAGCAGCCTCATTACCAGGTTGCAGGAACATGGTTACGCAAATCGTTACTGGTCTTGGACATACTGCTTGTACCAAAAAGACACAATATAATACAATGATTAATTATATCATATTGATGTTGAACGTGGCACTTCAGCTCTGAGTACTGTCGTCTTCAGGGCTCAAGAAGTCTTGTGAAATCCAGTTCCTATTAAACTTAATTAGAGTAAGCCTGTCTGCATTCTCTGGAGTAAGACGTGTCCTGGTATCAGTTATGATACCCCCAGCGGCACTGAAAACCCGCTCTGATGTCACACTAGCTGCAGGGCATGCCAGCACCTCCAAGGCATACAACGAGAGCTCGGTCCAAGTGTGGAGCTTGGAGACCCAGTAATTAAACGGGACTGCGGCATCAGTCAGGAAGCAGGTACTGTCACTTAAGTATTCTTGTACCATGTTGGTAAGTTTCTGTCTCCGAGAGATGGTTACTGGAGCAACATGGCGCTGCAGGTTCGATGGCTTATTGAACATAGCCCACTTTGCGGACATCTTTCCAGCATCTCTTCTGGACAGCGTGGATGATTGTGCCCCGACCAAAGGCTGCTGTTGCACAGAGTTGCTAACTATGGGCAGAGTGTTGTCTGACGGTGATATTCGAAGCATATTTTCCACAAGAACACTCTTGAAATAGTCAATTGTCAAGCCACGTGGTGACTGAAACAGCAGTGAGGTGAATTTATCTTTATAACGTGGGTCCAGAAAGGTGGCCAACCAGTAGAGGTCGTTGTGCAATATGTTAATCACTCGTGGGTCTTCTAGCAGACAAGTCAACATGAAGTCAGCCATGTGTCCTAAGCTGCATAGAGTCATGTCTTCAGTGTCCTCAGAACGATGTTCAATACCCATTGTATCCGCAAAGTCTGTCTCCGCCTCCTCCTCTCCAGGCCACCCATGGTGGACAGACACAAAGCTGGGGTTCTGAGTACCATCTGGGTTGACATCGGCACCAACAAAAAATGAATCCTCTTCATCGTCTTGCTCCTGTTCCTCCTCAGGAGCCATTGTTGCCTGGTCATACTGGCTTTGCTGGCTAGGTACTGCGCTGTTTAAATCTGGCTCCATAGCCATCTGCTGGGCTCTCAATGCTTCATTTTTCTGATTAATGAGGGACTCTTTCAGCAGACACAGCATGGGTATAGTGACACTGATGATGGACTGATCACCGCTCACCAGTTTTGTGCAGTAGTCAAAATTATCAAGAACCTCAGATGTGTCAGCGATCCACACCCACTCCATTGTACTAATATGTCGTGGCTGACTGCCGGTCTGACGGGCATGTTGCAACTGATACTCGGATATTGCCCTCTGCTGCTCATTGATCCTCGATAACATATGGAATGTAGAGTTCCATCGTGTCGGCATGTCACAAATGAGTCTGTGGTTGGGCAAATTCAATTGCTTTTGAAGCAATGAAAGTTTTCCAACCGCTGTTGACGAATGACGAAAATGTGCACAAAGTCGACGCACCTTCTCCAGTAGGTCACATAGCTCTGGGTATGTACGCAGGAATTTCTGCACTACCAGATTCAGCACGTGAGCCATGCAAGGCACGTGCACAAGGTTTCCGAGCTTTAGTGCAGCCACTAGGTTACGACCATTGTCGCTCACCACGAGACCGGTCTGGAGTTGGAGTGGGGATAGCCACTCATCTGTCTGTTCCTTCAGACCTTTCAACAGCTCTACTGCAGTGTGCGGTGTGTGACCTAAACAGATCAGCTTCAGCAGAGCCTGTTGGCGTCTTGCTGAAGCACTGCAGCAAACCTCCCAACTTGGCCGTGATGTTGAGGGCAATTGAGGATTGGTCGAGGAAGCGGAAGATGGGGTAGTGGACATATAGGATGATGCAGAGACCCTGAATGAGGTTGTGCCAGCTATCCGTGGCGTGGGTAGGATGTTTGATGTAACACTAACATCGTTTGGCACACTCTCCACAACGTTGATCCAATGCGCGGTGAGCGAGATGTACCGGCCCTGTCCTGAACTGCTTGTCCACGTGTCCGTAGTAAGGTGTACTTTCCCGGTTACAGCGTTGGTGAGGGCACGCTTGAGGTTGTTAATGACATGCTCATGTAACGCGGGGACGGCACAACGTGAAAAGTAGTGGCGGCTTGGAACCGAGTAGCGTGGTACTGCCACAGCCAAAAGCTCACGGAAAGAGTCTGTACCCACAAGCCTAAACGGCAACATCTCGACTGCTAACAACTTAGCTATCTGGGCATTTATTTTTTTGGCTAATGGGTGGGAAGAGTGGTATTTCTGCTTCCTTTCGTACAGCTGTGTCACTGATAACTGTAACGATGTTGCTGACCGAGAACTGTCTGCACTCGTGTTCAGTCTCTCTGCAACCGCTGCTTGTGATGAGTACATATGAGCTGGACCAGCTTCAGCAACACTTGATTGTGACGGACGTATCTGAGTTACCGTCGCAGTCTTTGGGTCAGATGACACTGTTGTGGAAGGCTGCACTTTTGACCACTGAATAGGGTGCTGACCAGCCATGTGCTTCCGCATACTGCTGGTGCTCTGGTTTCCTTTCCCGTGGCCTCTGCTTAGCCTTGCATGGCAGATGGTACAGATGACCACATTTTCTTGAGAAGGCCCATCTTTAAAAAATTTCCACACAGTGGCTGACCGACCTCTAGGCTTGACTGTACTCCCTGAGGGATTACTGAGGCCCACATTTGAGACATTTTGTCCAACAGTTGACAAATTTTGAGCCACAGTGGACACATTTTGGGCAACAGTGGTGACTCTTTGAGTTCTGGTGGGAGGAGTCGGCCTTGCTGCCTTTGTTGGTGGGACATACACACTTTCTTCCTCCGTGCTGCTCTGCTGGCTCTGCATCGCAACATTCCACGTGGGATCAGTTGTCTCATCATCAACCCCTTCCTCTTCTAAATCTTCCCGATAACAAGATAGATTTTGCTCCCCAGATGACAAGTGTGTCACTGTCTCATCATCATCATCCTCCAACTCCTGAGACGGTCTAAGACTTTGCTGAAAGACACGTTCATGTGGCCGGGGTGTCTCTAAAACTTGTCCATGAATGGACAATTCTTCATCAAGTATCTCATCTACTACGGAGTCTGGCAAACCGGATTCATGTAAAGGATTATATGTACCAAATAAGTCATCTGAGTGACCCATGTCTGTGTCAACATTTTCATGGGGCTGCTGTTGGTCTGAGGAACTGTGAAGAGGTTGTGGATTAGATGACCCAGCATGGTATGTACCAACAGTAGATACAGTGCTCAAGGAACCTTGAGTGCTGCAAGAACCTGTTGTTGAGGTCTTGTCTGCCAGCCAAGACGTTAGATGCTGTTCGTCTTCCGGCCTCAATACTCGTTTACTTTCCTGACGGGGAAAGTTAGACAGGAGGAACGATCGATCAATCCTCGTCTGTCTGCCCGAACTGGTGGATAGTTGGCCACGACTACCAATGCCTGTACCTCGTCCCTGTCCCTTAGCAAGACTTTTTTTGGGATTTGGTTTTTTGTGTGACATTTTGTAATTTCTGGTGGCTTTCTGGGGGCTTGTAAAACAAGTAGCAGGTACTATTTCGTGAAAGGTACACACTAGAGGCTAAGATATTTTTAGAGAGATGGAAGGTACCGTGCGAGCTGCAGGCAGGACACCATACAGCTACGCACTGGCACAGGAAAAAATTGTTTAGTACGCAGAACCAGGCACACTTAGGCTGCGGTGCTGGCTGCGTGCAAGTTTACAAGTACCGTGCGAGCTGCAGGCAGGACACCGTACAGCTACGCACTGGCACAGGAAAAAATTGTTTAGTACGCAGAACCAGGCACACTTAGGCTGCGGTGCTGGCTGCGTGCAAGTTTACAAGTACCGTGCGAGCTGCAGGCAGGACACCGTACAGCTACGCACTGGCACAGGAAAAAATTGTTTAGTACGCACAACCAGGCACACTTAGGCTGCGGTGCTGGCTGCGTGCAAGTTTACAAGTACCGTGCGAGCTGCAGGCAGGACACCGTACAGCTACGCACTGGCACAGGAAAAAATTGTTTAGTACGCAGAACCAGGCACACTTAGGCTGCGGTGCTGGCTGCGTGCAAGTTTACAAGTACCGTGCGAGCTGCAGGCAGGACACCATACAGCTACGCACTGGCACAGGAAAAAATTGTTTAGTACGCACAACCAGGCACACTTAGGCTGCGGTGCTGGCTGCGTGCAAGTTTACAAGTACCGTGCGAGCTGCAGGCAGGACACCGTACGGCTACGCACTGGCACAGGAAAAAATTGTTTAGTACGCAGAACCAGGCACACTTAGGCTGCGGTGCTGGCTGCGTGCAAGTTTACAAGTACCATGCGAGCTGCAGGCAGGACACCGTACAGCTACGCACTGGCACAGGAAAAAATTGTTTAGTACGCAGAACCAGGCACACTTAGGCTGCGGTGCTGGCTGCGTGCAAGTTTACAAGTACCGTGCGAGCTGCAGGCAGGACACCGTACAGCTACGCACTGGCACAGGAAAAAATTGTTTAGTACGCAGAACCAGGCACACTTAGGCTGCGGTGCTGGCTGCGTGCAAGTTTACAAGTACCGTGCGAGCTGCAGGCAGGACACCGTACAGCTACGCACTGGCACAGGAAAAAATTGTTTAGTACGCAGAACCAGGCACACTTAGGCTGCGGTGCTGGCTGCGTGCAAGTTTACAAGTACCGTGCGAGCTGCAGGCAGGACACCGTACAGCTACGCACTGGCACAGGAAAAAATTGTTTAGTACGCAGAACCAGGCACACTTAGGCTGCGGTGCTGGCTGCGTGCAAGTTTACAAGTACCGTGCGAGCTGCAGGCAGGACACCGTACAGCTACGCACTGGCACAGGAAAAAATTGTTTAGTACGCAGAACCAGGCACACTTAGGCTGCGGTGCTGGCTGCGTGCAAGTTTACAAGTACCGTGCGAGCTGCAGGCAGGACACCGTACAGCTACGCACTGGCACAGGAAAAAATTGTTTAGTACGCAGAACCAGGCACACTTAGGCTGCGGTGCTGGCTGCGTGCAAGTTTACAAGTACCGTGCGAGCTGCAGGCAGGACACCGTACAGCTACGCACTGGCACAGGAAAAAATTGTTTAGTACGCACAACCAGGCACACTTAGGCTGCGGTGCTGGCTGCGTGCAAGTTTACAAGTACCGTGCGAGCTGCAGGCAGGACACCGTACGGCTACGCACTGGCACAGGAAAAAATTGTTTAGTACGCAGAACCAGGCACACTTAGGCTGCGGTGCTGGCTGCGTGCAAGTTTACAAGTACCGTGCGAGCTGCAGGCAGGACACCGTACAGCTACGCACTGGCACAGGAAAAAATTGTTTAGTACGCACAACCAGGCACACTTAGGCTGCGGTGCTGGCTGCGTGCAAGTTTACAAGTACCGTGCGAGCTGCAGGCAGGACACCGTACAGCTACGCACTGGCACAGGAAAAAATTGTTTAGTACGCAGAACCAGGCACACTTAGGCTGCGGTGCTGGCTGCGTGCAAGTTTACAAGTACCGTGCGAGCTGCAGGCAGGACACCGTACAGCTACGCACTGGCACAGGAAAAAATTGTTTAGTACGCAGAACCAGGCACACTTAGGCTGCGGTGCTGGCTGCGTGCAAGTTTACAAGTACCGTGCGAGCTGCAGGCAGGACACCGTACAGCTACGCACTGGCACAGGAAAAAATTGTTTAGTACGCAGAACCAGGCACACTTAGGCTGCGGTGCTGGCTGCGTGCAAGTTTACAAGTACCGTGCGAGCTGCAGGCAGGACACCGTACAGCTACGCACTGGCACAGGAAAAAATTGTTTAGTACGCAGAACCAGGCACACTTAGGCTGCGGTGCTGGCTGCGTGCAAGTTTACAAGTACCGTGCGAGCTGCAGGCAGGACACCGTACAGCTACGCACTGGCACAGGAAAAAATTGTTTAGTACGCACAACCAGGCACACTTAGGCTGCGGTGCTGGCTGCGTGCAAGTTTACAAGTACCATGCGAGCTGCAGGCAGGACACCGTACAGCTACGCACTGGCACAGGAAAAAATTGTTTAGTACGCACAACCAGGCACACTTAGGCTGCGGTGCTGGCTGCGTGCAAGTTTACAAGTACCGTGCGAGCTGCAGGCAGGACACCGTACAGCTACGCACTGGCACAGGAAAAAATTGTTTAGTACGCACAACCAGGCACACTTAGGCTGCGGTGCTGGCTGCGTGCAAGTTTACAAGTACCGTGCGAGCTGCAGGCAGGACACCGTACAGCTACGCACTGGCACAGGAAAAAATTGTTTAGTACGCACAACCAGGCACACTTAGGCTGCGGTGCTGGCTGCGTGCAAGTTTACAAGTACCGTGCGAGCTGCAGGCAGGACACCGTACAGCTACGCACTGGCACAGGAAATTTTTTGTGGAAAAAATGGCACCAAAATTATTTGGTAGACTAGTGCCAAAAATAAGAAAAAGCTTAGGATTACAGCTCTGCGGAAAGCTGGGTGAACTAAGCTCTGAGGATGGTGCTGGATTCACTGTAAGGCTGCTCCTATCTCCCTTCCTTACAGTCCTGTACAGCAATCCTCCGTCCTGGTAGTTCTGAAAAGAACTTTTGGGTTATGTGTGAGGAATCTTGACTCCTACACTGCGTCCTGTTAGTTCTGAAAAGAACTTTTGGGTTATATGTGACTCCTACACTGCCTAACTGTCCCTAGATCTGCTCCAAGTCTCCCTGCACTAGGTCAGCTCTTCTCAGCAATGTGCCCAAAATGGCGGGGGCAAGCCTTATATACTCCCTTGCCTTGTCATAGATGACATAGGCATCACGATGGACAGCAGCCAATCATAGTCCTGACACAACCAAAGCTGCTATGCCATTACTGACTATGATTGGCTGTCTTCACAAGTTTTCTGACCTAACACGCAATGCTGACTAGTAACATAAAAGATTCTGGATTCGCGAGTCCCGAATAGAGAATACAGGACTCGGAATCGCAGACTCGCTAGGATTCGGACTCGTAGACTCGCTCAGACTCGCTGCTGTTTGGGGAGATTCAAGCTATATAGCGATGTGATAGAGCGAGTCTAGCGAGTCTAGCGAGTGAGAGAAAGTAAACTATGACAAAACTAAGATTGCCATTCACTTGCATTGGACTCGTTACTGAGCGAGTATTCGCTAAAAGACTTGCCGATTCCCGAGTCCAGAGAGTCCCTTAAGAATCGCCGAGTAACGAGTTCTAGCGAGTAGACTCGCTCATCCCTACTAGGGACATGCTGAGCATCTTGAACCCATCGATGCTTCACAGAATTTCATAAGGAAAAATATAAGTTTTCTTATTGTCAACCCTTTGTATCTCACATTACATCGTGTACATGTAGACATGCATAGACTTACTTTGCTTTCATTGCCTTCTCATTCAGTTTGTTCATCCCTATCATTGCTTCCAATTCAGATACAATCATAATTACCGTATATACTTGTGACGACCATCCGCTGTGAGGCCGAGCTGCTGGTAGGCAGCACCCCGAGAAACCCCGAGACCCTTAACCCCTATACAGGGATCTGGAATTATAGCGGAGCCCAGGGGGTGGCTGCCTATATGAGCAACAGAGCCGGGGAGGTCGCCAGGGAAAATCAAGACCCGAAAAACGAAGTCAGATGTCCGAGTCAAAACCGAGAGGGAGCGAAGGTACAAAATCGTCAGGCAGTAGCAGAGTCAAAAATCCAGGCAAAGGTCAAGGGCAAAACCAAGAGGGCAGCTGAGGTACAAAATCAATAGGCAGAGGCAGAGTCAGAAATCCAGGCAAAGGTCAAGGGCAAAACCAAGAGGGCAGCTGAGGTACAAAGTCAATAGGCAGAGGCAGAGTCAGAGTCAGAAATCCAGGCAAGGTCAGAAACGAAACTAAACACACACTATCACTGGGGAACCAAAACTATATCTGGCGGCCTGCAAGCCAGGCTCCAATGTACTTGAAGGGCACGGCTACCTCCCATAGGCTGGAGCTCACAACCTGATGACCTCATCCAGACCGCCCCTAGATCCAGGCCAGATGGAGATGCATGACTGGCTCCACCCACGCCTCCTCTGACAGAAGAACGCAGGCTGCGCCTAACGGACACCTCTGCAGGGCCCTTTCCTCTGCGACCAACACCACCCAGAGGGGAAACACAGCGGCGCTCAGCGACAGAGGCAGACGTCGCGGGAGCGGTTCCATATGAGGACAAGGCCCTCCTATCACCGGCGCCACCAGCCGAAGGAATCCGGCTCCTCCCAGCGGCCGAGGCAGGAACACCAGCCACCGAGTCCAATGGCGACGTGACACTCCTCCCAGCGGCTGAGGCAGGAACACCAGCCACCGAGTCCAATGGCGACGTGACACTCCTCCCAGCGGCCGAGGCAGGAACACCAGCCACCGAGTCCAATGGCGACGTGACAATACTCGTGTATAAGCCGAACCCCCTACTTTTGCCCCCAAAACCTGGGAAAACCTATTGACTCGTGTATAAGCCGAGGGTGGACCCCAGCACAGGTATACAGCCCCCAGCAGTGTGGTATACAGCAGCCCCAGAGGTATATACAGCAGCCCCCGTGGTAGTATACAGCAGCAGCCCCAGTGGTATATACAGCAGCAGCCCCAGTGGTATATACAGCAGCAGCCCCAGTGGTATATACAGCAGGAGCCCAGTAGTTAGTATACAGCAGCCCCAGAGGTATATACAGCAGCCCCAGTGGTATATACAGCAGCAGCCCCAGTAGTTAGTATACAGCAGGCCCAGAGGTATATACAGCAGCCCAAGTGGTAGTATACAGCAGCAGCCCCAGTGGTATATACAGCAGCATCCCCAGTGGTATATACAGCAGCAGCCCCAGTAGTTAGTATACAGCAGCCCCAGAGGTATATACAGCAGCCCCAGTGGTAGTATACAGCAGCAGCCCCAGTGGTATATACAGCAGCAGCCCCAGTGGTATATACAGCAGCAGCCCCAGTAGTTAGTATACAGCAGCCCCAGAGGTATATACAGCAGCCCCAGTGGTAGTACACAGCAGCAGCCCCAGTGGTATATACAGCAGCAGCCCCAGTGGTATATACAGCAGCAGCCCCAGTAGTTAGTATACAGCAGCCCCAGAGGTATATACAGCAGCCCCAGTGGTAGTATACAGCAGCAGCCCCAGTGGTATATACAGCAGCAGCCCCAGTGGTATATACAGCAGCAGCCCCAGTAGTTAGTATACAGCAGCCCCAGAGGTATATACAGCAGCCCCAGTGGTAGTATACAGCAGCAGCCCCAGTGGTATATACAGCAGCAGCCCCAGTGGTATATACAGCAGCAGCCCCAGTGGTATATACAGCAGCAGCCCCAGTAGTTAGTATACAGCAGCCCCAGAGGTATATACAGCAGCCCCAGTGGTATATACAGCAGCAGCCCCAGTGATATATACAGCAGCAGCCCCAGTAGTTAGTATACAGCAGCCCCAGAGGTATATACAGCAGCCCCAGTGGTAGTATACAGCAGCAGCCCAGTGGTATATACAGCAGCAGCCCCAGTGGTATATACAGCAGCAGCCCCAGTGGTATATACAGCAGCAGCAGCCCCAGTAGTTAGTATACAGCAGCCCCAGAGGTATATACAGCAGCCCCAGTGGTATATACAGCAGCAGCCCCAGTGATATATACAGCAGCAGCCCCAGTAGGTAGTATACAGCAGCCCCAGAGGTATATACAGCAGCCCCAGTGGTAGTATACAGCAGCAGCCCCAGTGGTATATACAGCAGCAGCCCCAGTGGTATATACAGCAGCAGCCCCAGTAGTTAGTATACAGCAGCCCCAGAGGTATATACAGCAGCCCCAGTGGTAGTATACAGCAGCAGCCCCAGTGGTATATACAGCAGCAGCCCCAGTGGTATATACAGCAGCAGCCCCAGTAGTTAGTATACAGCAGCCCCAGAGGTATATACAGCAGCCCCAGTGGTAGTATACAGCAGCAGCCCCAGTGGTATATACAGCAGCAGACCCAGTGGTATATACAGCAGCAGCCCCAGTAGTTAGTATACAGCAGCCCCAGAGGTATATACAGCAGCCCCAGTGGTAGTATACAGCAGCAGCCCCAGTGGTATATACAGCAGCAGCCCCAGTGGTATATACAGCAGCAGCCCCAGTAGTTAGTATACAGCAGCCCCAGAGGTATATACAGCAGACCCAGTGGTAGTATACAGCAGCCCCAGAGGTGTATACAGCAGCCCCAGTGGTAGTATACAGCAGCCCCAGTGGTATATACAGCCCCAGTGGTAGTATACAGCAGCCCCAGAGGTATATACAGCCCCAGTGGTAGTATACAGCTGCTTCAGAGGTATATACAGCCCCAGTGGTAGTATACAGAAGCCCCAGTGGTATATACAGCCCCAGAGGTAGTATACAGCAGCCCCAGAGGTATATACAGCCCCAGTGGTAGTATACAGCAGCCCCAGTGGTATATACAGCCCCAGTGGTAGTATATAGCAGCCCCAGAGGTAGTATACAGCCCCCCATCAGTATACAGCAGCCCCAGAGGTATATACAGCCCCAGTGGTAGTATACACGCAGCCCCAGTGGTATATACAGCCCCAGTGGTAGTATACAGCAGCCCCAGAGGTAGTATACAGCCCCCCCATCAGTATACAGGCCCCTCCGCTTTGTGCACAATCCTGTAAAGGAAGAGAGTAGTATACTTTTCACTGTCCCGCTGAAGCTGTCCCGCCGCCGCCATCGCGCTCCTCCGTCTTCTTCCGGTTTCCTCCTCGGTCGCGCAGACAATGACATCATTGCCTGCGCCGACCGGAGGAAGCCGGAAGAAGACGGATGAAGACGGAGGAGCGAGATGACGGCGGCGGGACAGCGGCAGCGGGACAGTGATAAGTATACTACTCTCTTCCTTTACAGGTTTGTGCAGCAAGGGGGGGCCTGTATACTGATGGGGGCGGGCCTGTATACTGTATACACTGTATACAGTGTATACAGAATACATTGACTCGAGTATAAGCCGAGGGGGGGACTTTTCAGCCCAATTTTTGGGCTGAAAAACTCGGCTTATACGCGAGTTTATACGGTACCTCCCTCTCACTGCTTTTGATTCAATCTACATGCACATTTCTCCCATTAACAATTTACATGTCTGTTACATCTCAACCTTTACATCTCAATATCACTGGACAATGTAGTCGCTGTTCAGCCAGTAAGTGGTACTGGAATGTTTGCAAATGGAGCGCTGCATGGGTTTATGTATTGTCCAGTAGCAAAACTGACATAATTAGCTCTTTGTTATAGTCAATTTGGCAGTGCCACATCCTACTTAAACGTCCACACTCTGTGTTCAGCAGTATTTATTCTGTTGTCCTCAACCTGTTCATAACCCAGATTATGACCCGGACTATGTAGACTATATCTCTGCGATCTCCCCTTTATCAGACTTCAGCTTGTCTGACTTTGCCTTTTGCTGACCAGATAATGGCTGACTCGGCTATTTCTCAGACTGTGGTATTGTCTTCTGTTTCTGCCCTTGGCTCTGTCCCTTCTCTTAATGACCTAGCTAGTTTGACTATCATTGGTTCAGGCTTGCTCCTCCAGCCATCAGCTACTCTATGGATACAACCCAAGGAGCCCCATTTTAAGTCCAGATCACACTGTAGGGGTAATCAGTGAAGACCAAGTTCCTTTGGGATATACTGCATGGATTGGCCAATGCTAAGTCTGTGTAGCCTTTTTTGACCTGACGGCCTCAGACTGACTTTAGAATTGCAATAAATGTTTCCATTTTATGCTGCAATATGCCAGAATATAGAACAACGTCATTGTTAACCTGTTATTGTTTGAATCTTAGGCTGTTAATGATTTGGAGACCATAACATACTCTGATAGGTTCCCTTTAAGTATGATTATAATATAATTAAGATCTACTCTATTGCTCTCATTACATGATTGCCTGCAGAGGTGGACAGGTAAAGGCGGCTGATCATCTCATTGGAATTTAATGCTGTTGATGAAGTGATCCTCCATAGTGATTTATATAAATCTTGTGAAATATAATAAGCTTCTTCCCTGCCTGTTTGTTTCCTTATGATTAACTTCTGCTAAGGGTGACATTGCTGCGGATTGACTTGTGAATAGAGAGTAATGTGATAGAATGAAAGGGAATATTCTGTTTATTTTTCTAACACCAAAAGCAATCATGCCACTCTTACCCACGACAAATGAGTAATGCATTTACGAAATATTGGAAAGTGCGGCCATGTCTTCTCTCACGACACGACATATTTCCCAGCCCGTGTAATTGTTTAACATACAAATGAGAGTCAGTAAGGAATTATATTAAGTAATTATTAAAATAAGTGTTAAAAAGGTTTTTATTTAATTCTTTTTTGTCATTACACAAGAAAATAAAAAAGTAATTTCTCATGAATCTCCCATAACTCATTTTCACTGGAGTATTTAATACTTGTATACGCCTGCGGTCTATCACTGATGTACCATTATTCCTTCTAAAGGGAACCTGCCACAAGGGTTTGCCCATATAAAGTAGGGCCAGCTCCTATACCACCAAAAGTTTGGACACACCTTCTCATTCAAAGAGTTTTCTGTATTTTCATGACTATGTAAATTGTAGATTCACACTGAAGGCATCAAAACTATGAATTATCACATGTGGAATTATATACTGAGAAAAACAGTGTGAAACAACTGAGAATATGTCTTATATTCTAGGTTCTTCCTTTTGCTCTGATTACTGCTTTGCACACTCTTGGCACTCTCTTGATGAGCTTCAAGAGGTAGTCACCGGAAATGGCCTTCCAACAGTCTTGAAGGAGTTCCCAGAGATACTTAGCACTTGTTGGCCCTTTTGCCTTCACTCTGTGGTCCAGCTCACTCTAAACCATCTCCATTGGGTTCAGGTCTGATGACTGTGGAGGCCAGGTCATCTGCCGTAGCACCCCATCACTCTTACCCTTGGTCAAATAGCCCTTACACAGCCTGTGTTAGCCATGCTGGTTCAGTATGCCTTCAATTTTGAATAAATCCCCAACAGTGTCACCAGCAAAGCCCCCCCACACCATCACACCTCCTCCTCCATGCTTCACGGTGGGTCCAGGCATGTAGAGTCCATCCGTTCTCCTTTTCTGCGTCGCACAAAGACACGGTGGTTGGAACCAAAGATCTCAAATTTGGACTCATCAGACAAAGCACAGATTTCCACTGACCTAATGTCCATTCCTTGTGTTCTTTAGCCTAAACAAGTCTGTTCTGCTTGTTGCCTGTCCTTATCAGTGGTTTCCTAGCAGCTATTTTACCATGAAGGCCTGCTGCACAAAGTCTCCTCTTAACAGTTGTTGTAGAGATGTGTCTGCTGCTAGAACTCTGTGTGGCATTGACCTGGTCTTTAATCTGAGCTGCTGTTAACCTGCGATTTCTGAGGCTGGTGACCCGGATGAACTTATCCTCCGCAGCAGAGGTGACTCTTGGTCTTCCTTTCCTGGGGCGGGCCTCATGTGAGCCAGTTTCTTTGTAACGCTTGATGGTTTTTGCAACTGCACTTGGGGACACTTTCAAAGTTTTCCCAATTTTTCGGACAGACTGATCTTCATTTCTTAAAGTAATGATGGCCACTCGTTTTTCTTAGCTGCTTTTTTCTTGGCATAATACAAATTCTAACAGTGTTCAGTAGGACGATCAGCTGTGTATACACCAGACTTCTGCACAAGACAACTGATGGTCCCAACCCCATTTATAAGGCAAGAAATCCCCCTTATTAACCCTGACAGGGCACCTGTGAAGTGAAGACCATTTCCGGTGACTACCTCTTGAAGCTCATCAAGATAATGCCAAGAGTGTGCAAAGCAGTAATCACAGCAAAAGGTGGCTACTATATAGAACCTAGAATATAAGACATATTGTCAGGTGTTTCACACTTTTTGTTCAGTATATAATTCCACATGTGATAATTCAGAGTTTTGATGTCTTCAGTGTGAATCTACAATTGTCATAGTCATGAAAATAAAGAAAACTCTTTGAATGAGAAGGTGTGTCCAAACATTTGGTCTGTACTGTATATATATGTATATGTTCCCAATCTGCCCTGCATTTTATTATATCCCCTACTGAGTGCTGTATGTGAAGGCTTACAGTTGCCAGACGTATTTTATATGGGGAAAACCTAGTAGCAGGTTCTCTTTAAAGGCCCCCTTACACGGCACGATATTGTGAACGATATCGCTGAAACGTGACGGGTTTGGAGTCGTTGGAGCGATATCGTTAGGATGTCGTTGCGTGTGACACCGAGATACGCCTACGATAAATCGTTTGATCACTGATCACAGATTTGAGAACATGTTCTGTAATCAGACGATAGTCGTCCAGCCAACCTGCTACATTGTTGTGTGTGACACCGTGATAACAATGTCGTTAACGACTTCGCCTATTCACAACCATGAACAACTATCATTCGCTGGGTTGTGTGAACGATAGCTGCTCGCTACATCGTTGGTGTGTCGTTCATGATATCTATACGTGTGACATCTCACCAACAATCTCTAAACGATGTCCTAATTGCCACACTCCCGTGAAATCGTTGGTGAGATCGTAACAACATTGAAGCTTGTTACAGTACCATAAAGAGGACCTGTCACCCCCCTGCTGCATGGCAATCTAAATGTAGCATTGAATGCAGCATGTCTGCTGCATTCAGGGAAGGAGTCCCCCATTTGTCTGTGTGCTGTGTACCCCAAGGTATAGGCTTTGTAAAACTTACAGTTAGAAGCCATGGAGTTAGTCAATGTGGCTGGAGTGAGCTTGATTGAGTGTGGCCATTCCCTCCCCCTCTACCTCTCTTTGTGCCACCTCTTTCTCTGTTGTTTATGCTTTGGCAGGGCAGGAATCTGGAGCTGATGCCAGGACAAATGATTTGCATGCTGTGAGTGACAGAGAGGAGGAGAGGAGGAGGGAAGAGCCAGCACAGCAGAAGAAGCACAGAGAGGCAGTGGGGGATGGAATGACCACCGTCAATCAAGATCCCTCCAGCCACAGTGGCTGCCTCCATGGCTTCTAACTGTAAGTTTTATAAAGGTTATATCTCGGGGTACACAGCACACAGACACATGGGGGACCCCTTCCCTGAATGCAGCAGACATGCTGCATTCACTGCTGCATTTAGATTGCCATGCAACAGGGGGGTGACAGGTCCTCTTTAAACATATCCCTTTAAACAACTGCAAACTAGAGAATAACTTCTAAAAATTAATTGTACATATTATACATGGTATTAAACTGGGCTATAGTGCAAGGTGACCAGGTATAGTAACTCACCAGACAGTTAACCTGCCCCCCTACAAAAAAAGTATGTTTCACATTTACCATAATGGATTGCTGAAGTACTAAAAGCAGATCTGGCAGTCCAGACTTTACATGTACATAGAAGAGAGTAAAGAGTCCACATAAAAAATATCCATTTCCCCTGGGTTTTCTCATTATAGATTTAACTCCACCCGAACTTCTGAGATAGTGCACCGCCTTCAGCTACTATCGCAATATCCGTGATACACACAGGGAACTCCGGATAAAAATGGTGATGTCACTTCAATTAGGCTGGTTTGACACTAACGTTTTTTTTAAATCAGGCAAGAACCTGATCCTTTTAGGATCCATTTTTTTGCCCATTGACTTTAATGGTATCAGGTAGAAACCTGAAGCAATTAAAAAAAAGAATGGGCCTTCCTGTATTTTGATTGCCAGGAAAGTTAAAGCCAGGCAGCTGGGGGAGGCAGCCCGTAGCTGTCTGCTTTATCTGCGCTGAGAATCAAAAATACATTGAAGCCCTAGCTCATATTTTTAATTATTCATTTTTAAATTACTATGATGTCAGTCAATGGGTGAGGGATGTAACAGCCAATTACAGACACTGTCACAGAGAGTGGAGTGTCTGTGATTGGCTGTTGGAGCCAGGGCAGTAAACTGGAAATAGCCCATACATTCTAGTATCTACCGTGCAGGATAGATGATAGAATGTATGGGCTGTTTCCAGGTTACAGCCAATCACAGATACCCACTCTCTGTGACAGTGTCTGTAATTGGCTGTTGCACCCCTCACCAGTGAGTAATCAGGAAGTTAATGAGTAGCCCCGAGAGTACAAGTGAGCGGACCCCGGTAAGTATGAGCTGATGTTTAATGGATGTTTTGTTTACTGAACAGTAACACGGATCTTCTCAGGGAAGTCCGTGTTCAGGGTCCGTGACCAAACACTAAGTGATCCTAGGTATTTCCAAACATTAGGTATTCGGTACGGACCCCAAACATTACAGTTCAGGTTTGGCCATCCCTAGTTGTGAATTACCTTTGTGAGTGAAATAGAGGAAGAATACAACAGGGAGGGACTTGTTAACATGTGTCTTCAAGAGAGAATGATTTAACCCATTAAGGCCTACTGTGGCATATTTGCATCATACCAGTTCAATTCATTTGTATGCATATGTAGATTTTAATTCAGGAAATAAGGGGTTAACCACTTCAAACCATGGCCATTTTCCCCTTTCATTTCATTCCTCCCCTTCTTCTTAGAGACATAACTTTTCAGTTTTTCTGTCAATATAGCCTTATGAAGGCTTGTTTTAAAGGGATCCTGTCACCCCCAAAACACCTCCTAAGCTATTAAAAGCTGTCACTCCTAGAGCATATTCACACTTACCCTACACTCCTTTTAGCTCCTAAATGCAGCTAGTGAAAATGAAGATAAATGTTATTACAGTACCTCATTAGGGATGATAATGAGTGACTATTGTATGCATAGTCACCCTGGCAGGCTGTCCCTCTTCATGATATCACGCCTCAATAGGTGTGACCTTCAAATCAGATTCAAATGTGCGCCTCCCTGCTCTCCTATTCCAGCCGGACCGCTGCATTGTGCGGCTGTATGACGCGAATCGCGTCATTTCCGGCGCCGTGTGACGTATGTACACCCGCGCCGCTGTTAGCTTCAAGACCCGCACTGCGCATGCGCAGTGCGCGTTTTGAAGCTAACAGAGCGGCGCGGGTGTACATACCGTCACCCGGCGCCGGAAATGAAGCGATTCGCGTCACCCAGCCCCACTGCAGCCCGGCGACACAGGACAGAGCGGGGAGGCGCGCATTTGAATCTGATTTGAAGATCACACCTATTGAGGCGTGATATCATGAAGAGGGACAGCCTGCCAGGGTGACTATGCATACAATAGTCACTCATTATCATCCCTAATGAGGTACTATAATAACATTTATCTTCATTCTCAATAGATGCTTTTAGGAGCTAAAAGGAATGTAGGGTAAGTGTGAATATGCTCTAGGGAGTGACAGCTTTTAATAGCTTAGGAGGTGTTTTGGGGGTGAAGGATCCCTTTAAGCCTGATGAGTTGTACTTTTGAAAGTTGCCATTCATCTTACCATATAGTGTACTAGGAAATGGTAAAAGTTCTAAATGTGTTCAAATTGCAAAAAGTGCACAAATGTTTTTACCATGTTCACTGTATAGTAAAACTGCCCAGGCAGCAGAATTCTCCAGATCAGTACAAGTACCTAGATACCAAACAGGTATAGATTTTTTTGTATCTAAGTGGTGAAAAGAATGTAAAAAAAAAATAAAAAAACTTTTTTTTTTTGCTTTTCTCTTGCCATATTCCAATAATAGTAAGGGTTTAGTTTTTTGAGATCTGAGACTTATTGATGGACTATTTTTTGTGCTATGGGTTGATTTAATTGCCTCTTAATGAATGTTATTGCAACATTGTGACAGCCAAAAAATATTAATTCTGGTGCTTTGATTTTTTTGTTTTGCTGTTTATTTAACATTTCTGAGCTATCCCAACTATGTGTATTTGTTTATTAATTTTTAATTTTAATTTTTGCCATTTTAATTTTTTTTCATATTTTCTTTAAACTTTCTCCTGTACTTACTGCCGTAGTCCCCTTGAAGCTGCAGTTGTCCAATCGCTTGTGCTATACAGAGTAGTGCATTAGCACTGCTTTGTATAGCGGATATCACAAACTTCTAAGAATACTGGCTCACAGCCGGCATTTACAGGAGAATCGTAATGACAGTCACAAAGGCCGTCAGCTGACCCGACTCCAATACATAATCTACGGTCCACCCGAGACCTCCTCCACACTTATACATTCCTCACCAAATCACCTCCAAGACTTCCCTTGAGTATCCCCCATCCTCTAGAATTCTGCCCCCCAACGTGTCCGATTATCTGCCGCATTCGGAAGCTTCAGTCAGAACTGGAAACCCATCGCCTTAAACAAAGCTTAAAGCCTGCAATGACCCCCTGCTTCCTCATCACCATCACCGACTCCATCTGTGACCCGCTGTGTCCTAAGCAAATCCACTAGTTCTCCCATATTGAAGCCTATAGAATCTCAGGAGAAATAAGGATCGGCAGATTGAATTTAAATGATATAAACCATCAGCAGAAGCAGCAACGTACCTCACTCTACCTATAGAGTTCACGTGTGTATGGGGGAGTAAGGAAGAGTTCCCGTTACTCAAGGATTATCTAATGTGTATGGGCGCAGGACCCGCCAGTACAATTGATTCTGGGGCCTATTGTTTAGCTACATACAATATCACCTTTCACTAGTTCATACATTTGCCTATGCTTCTCTATAATAATAGTAAACTGGGAAGGTTTTAAACCAAACAATGATCATGTAAGGGCTGGGAGGAAACCACCCCTGCAAAAGGGCCCATTGGGGAGTTCACCTGTTTCCCCATGGGCCAGTCCTAGCCGGGACATTTCTACTCTTGGGAAACCCTCACAATCTTTAATGATATCCATGGAGATGCAGTTTTGCAAAAGTTGAGAGATCACAGATCACTATTCTTGATTAGTGAGTAGAAAACTCAATTATTTTCCAACACAACAGGATTTTCTTTGGTTAAAATAACTGATGTTAGGTAGTGATGTAGTGCAGGTGCGCTGAGGGAAAAACATACACATCTTACATGGGTACAGGTAAATATTTACAACCCACGGTTTCCATGATGTCTTCGGTACAATAGTTATTTTTTTCATGCTCTGGTGGTGTTGAGTGATAGCTGCATGTGACTATATGACTGTTGTTGATACTTGTTTGATGGGGAACTTTATATAAGTTTGGAGCCCATAGCCCTCCATATACTATAAAGCATCCTCTTTAGTTCTCCATGCATTATAATGCACCCCCATAGTCCTCCATATATTATAATGCACGTCATACTCCTTCATTTATTATAGGGCATCCCCCATAGTCCTCCATATACTATAAAGCATCCTCCATAGTTCTCCATGCATTATAATGCACCCCCATAGTCCTCCATATATTATAATGCACTTCATACTCCTTCATTTATTATAGGGCATCCCCCATAGTCCTCCATATACTATAAAGCATCCTCCATAGTTCTCCATGCATTATAATGCACCCCCATAGTCCTCCATATATTATAATGCACTTCATACTCCTTCATTTATTATAAGGCATCCCCCATAGTCCTCCACATATTTTAATACACCTTATAGTTCTCCATATATTGTAAGGCAGCTCCACAGTCCTCCACGTATTATAATGCACACCTTATAGCTCTCCAAATATTATAGTGTTCCTCTTAGTCCTGCATATATTGTAATGCACACCCTATGTAAATCCTCTATTATAATGCACAGCCAAAAGTCCCCCATATATTATGATGCACCCTCCCTTACCTTTAGGGCATTTGCTCATTTTGTTTCTTTCTTGGGTATTACCAAACACAATGACAAATGTCAAATAGAGTGTTGTCAAAGTAGCCATCATACATTGAGTACTTTATTTTCTTTATTTTTCTCACTTATACAGTTGAAACCAGACCATATAAAAATATATATCTGCATGTTTTTGTCACTATCTGATATGAAAACAGTATAAACCTTTCCCAAATTAGATCAGTTAGGATTACCATAATTACTTATATTTGCCAAATATCAGAATAATGAAAAAATTCAGAAAAAAAAATTCTGAATTTGTTGCCCTCTAGTGTTTTTCTGCTAGAACAGACATATGGTAAGGATTCATAAGTGTGAGGGCCCTCGACGGTGGGTTACGAGCTTACGTATTTTGGCCAAAATATCCACTTACACCTCACATCATCATCTTTAGTGGATAATATCACACTCTTACCAGCTTAAGCCATCATCTTTACAAGGTCTTTTGCTTTTGTTCTTGGCTTGAAATTCACGTCGGACTAAAGTACATTCATCTCTCGGACACGGAACCCATCTCCTTTCTGAGTGGTATGATGGCTGAACATTCCCATCTTGTTTGTTCTTGCATATAATTGTTTATACAGATGAATGCGGCAACTTCAGGTATCTGGAAATTGCATCCAGGGATGAACCAATAATAACGTTTTTACAGTTAACACAGGAAGGATAGGTGTGTATAAAACCAGTGTTTTTTATTTTCTTCATTTAAAAAGACATGATGCAGGTAGTGGGTACCCAGTGGGGAAGGAAAGGAAATCCCACAAATTTCGACTACTAAATCTTAATCATGGATGAACCAGACTTGTGGAAGTCCAACATTTTCTTCTTGATATCTTGGCTGATTTCTTTACAGGTCCCCATGATACTACACAAAGAAGCAGTGTGTTTCAGGTGTGCTGTAAAATCATCCACAGGTGTGTCTCTAATTAGCTCAGATGTTGCCAATAAACCAGAAGCTTCCAAACACATGACATCATCATATGCGCCGTTCCAAAATTTTTAAAGACATAGTAATCTTAGAGTATGTAAACTTTTGACTTTGCAGAAAGTAATAAAAATACCTTAAAACATTCTTTCATTCTTGCATTTAGTAAAGATTAATAATTGTGGTAATCCTAATTGACCTAAAACAGGAAAGGTTTATTCTGATTTCAGGTCCGATAGTGAGAAAAACATGCAGATGTGTCCCTTTATATATAATGGCCACTTTACACGCGGCAACAGGAAGATAGAAACCGGCAGGTGTCGGAGACAATTGTACCTTTTACCTTCAAAACACCTTGAAGTGGCTGCGTGTAATTCAGGTATCTGCAAGGTGTTTTGAAGGTAAAAGATACAATTGTCTCCGACAGCTGCCGGTTTCTATCTTCCTGTTGCCGCGTGTAAAGTGGCCATTTAGATGCAAGCTTCTGGTTTCAGCTGTACATGTAGTTCTCCATTTGCTACATTAAACTGTGCCTTTGAGTAAGAAAATGCCGCACAGCCATGTTTAGCTGCAATGTTCTGGTGTGATACTTGTGCCAAAACATACAAAGGGGTTATAGAGGTAGAAAGCTTTATTGATGTTGACACAGTGGGGTCTATCTATAACATACATAACTGCCCAGGCCACACTTGGCAGACCCTACTCACTGCTAGGCTCCACCAAGATGTTCTTTAGATTGATTGGAATAGTAGGGTTGAATATAATAAATCCCAATAAGGACAGTGATGATAAAATTATTAATTACATTTTTTTTCTGTACTATGTAGAACTGCTGCAATGTGATGACATCTAGTGTTCAACTATGCAAGTGACAAAGCGATCAGCTCACACAGTGCAGAGAATACTCAGCCATCTTCCTGAAAGTGTGGAGAAGAATTAAAGTGAGCTGGTGATATATTGCTTTTTTTTGTGTTGGGACCACCACCGATCATGTAAATGGGTTGGGTGATTGACATTGACATTAGAGATGAGCGATGTTCGATTCGAATAGTTCGCCAATCTCAAATTCGAGTCGATTTTGGCCCTATTCGAGTCATTCGCCGAATTCGAACAATTTGGTTCAAATTCGGTGAATTTCGAACATGTTCGATTTTGGTTCGAAAATGCGGCAGATGCGGTCAGAAAACCGCATCTGCCGCATTTTCAGCCAAAATAAACATTCCCTAAAAGAAAGAAAGTGTTAAAAATAAAAAAAAAAAATCAATGCTCACCTGTCCGCGGTCCACCGAAGCCTCCGGCAAGGTCCTGTGGCTTCTAGGACCTGTGGTGACGTCATGTTCTCGCGGGAACTCCGGTAACGTGACCGGAGTTCCCGCGAGAACATGACGTCACCACAGGTCCTATTAGCAATAAGACCTTGCCGGAAAGCTTAAAATAGATATTTTTATGTTTCGGACACTTTCTTTTACTTTAAGCTTTCCGGCAAGGTCCTGTGCTTCTAGGACCTGTGGTGACGTCATGTTCTCGAGGAACTCCGGTCATGTGACCGGAGTTCCCGCGAGAACATGACGTCACCACAGGACCTAGAAGCCACAGGACCTTGCCGGAGGCTTCGGTGGACCGCGGACAGGTGAGCATTGATTATTTTTTTATTTTTAACACTTTCTTTCACTTTTTTTCACTTCCACAATGTATGTATATACATTGTGGAAGTGAAAAAGCCCCACAAGCCCGATTTGTTCGTTTTCCGGGGTGTTCGACGGTGTTCGTCGAGCATTCGACAAACATTCGTCGAACACCCGTCGATTCGACAAATCGAATTCGAACACCGGGGTGGTGGCTCATCTCTACTTGACATTCCCAGCTGATAGGTAGCCATCCATGTCAGTGAGCGGAACATAAGAAAATAACTGAGTCCTGACTGTTTCAGGATTGGTGGGAGCCCCGGCCGTTACACCACAATTGTGTAGACTTTAATGGCACATCAATGTTTACAGGTGGAAACCACCATCCTGTTTAGTACCACACTGTGCTGATAAACATTTAAAAAGGTTTGTTGGTTACCAAAGGTTATCATCTGCTTAACAATATCCACATACAGACGGTGAAATAAGTATTGAACACGTCACCATTTTTCTAACTAAATATATTTCTAAAGGTGCTAATGCTGAATCCGAAGAAAAGTTATTTTATCTTTTTTTCCTAAAAAAAAAAACAAAACCACAATTTGAAAAATCACCCATGGCCAAAGTAACCCTGCAGAAGCCAGGTGCAAGGAACTCACCAAGTAGGAGCAGGGGGCAGCACTGGTGCACCATAGATATTCCAGCCGCTCACGTCCTTTAAATAGAGGGGAACAGCTGCTTACATAAATGCATGCTAATGAAGCTGCATAAGGAGTCATATACATAGGTGAGATATACACACAGCCATGCCGAGTATGACGGACAGGTTAGACGCTGTACGAGTGCACCTCACATGACACACTCAACCAGATCTTTTAAAGGTGCTATTGACATGAATTTCTTACCAGATGTTGGTAAAAACCTTCCAATCCACCCAGGCAAAGAAATCAAACCACAGATGTCAATAAATTAATAACTCGGTTATGTGTATGAAGAAGAAATGACACAGGGAAAAAGTATTGTACACACTTCCTGAAATGTAATATTCTCTACAACATCCTTAGTTGTGATGAAGCTTCTAGACGCCTCCTGTATGAAGACACAAGTCTCATGCGTTGCTCAGGTGTGATTTTGGCCCATTCTTCCACACTCTCTTCACATCCGGATGGTCCTGTGGATCCTTCTATGAACTCTGAGCTTTAGTTCCTTCCATACATTTTCTATTGATTTCAGCTCCGGTGATCGGCTTGGTCATTCTAGCAGCTTTACGATGGAGCTATTACCTCAGGGCAGCGGTGAAGGAAGATGGTGAGGGAGGGCAGTAGTGGTTATGGTTGGTGTTGCAGTTCTTACTCCTCTGCTGAGCTGCTGGTTATGCTGAGCCCTCCAGGCACCAGCGGGAAGAATAACGGAAAACAGTTCAAGTTTAACTCCACTTTACTAGGTACCGGTAGATGGTAAAACGGGACACGGTACAGCTTGGTTTACAGGGTGGATGTTGCCAGTTCAGGGTCCCCCTTATGGAGTCTCTAGATGTTTTCAACCTTTGTCCTTCAGGGTCTCCTTTTCTCTTCTTAGTTCTACCAACCTCGCAGAGCTCTCCCGCCAGTCCCACGGTCTGTAGCTATCAAGCAAGGTTTGTGCCCCACCGGTCCGGACGGGAAGCCCCAGTAAGCAAAGCTTCCCTCTGGCACTGCAATTTTGGTCCTTCTCCTGTAATGTCCTGAGGGGCGAGATACCTTGTGGCGCTGTCAGCAACCCGGTTTCTATGGGCCTGCAGCTCGTCAGTCTGCAGATAGAGCTGAACTTCTATCTGCCTCGGCTTCCTGTGTTGCCGGTGTTCCCTCAATGTGACCAGCTGTCTCCAACCAGTCCTGGCCCGTTGCCTGCTGTTCTGGGCCCCCACTTAAAGATGGGCTTCCTCCTGTTGGCTGTGCTGTCAGGCCTCTTCTTCCTGACTGCCTTCCCAGCACTAACTAACTAAAAACTATCACTCTCTTCTGCATCTACCCTAGGCTCCACCCCTTTTGGGACCTACTAATTTATCGGTCCCCCTTACTCTAGTGGCCTAATCCTAGGTGTGTGCATGTACAGACTCCACAGGTATAACCCTGAACTGACTACTTACAGGGAAAAAAAACACATGTTACTGTTATAGTGTAATACCTCCCTGTGGCGCCTAGCCGCAGGGGCGCCACACTAACACCAATGTAATACTAAGAAAATCCTCAAAACATGACCTGTTTGTGGGTCCTGAGGACTGGAGGTGAGAAACACTGGTCTAGGTGGTCATTTTCCTGCCCCTGAGGACAGCAATCTTCCAATATCTTTTATTGTGATGTAGATCAGCAATATTCTGTAAAGTGATGTATCAGATGTAGCAGTGTAAGGTATTATAATATAAGATGCACAGAAAGGTTATGTAGGATATGACATAGAACTGTTTTGCAGCAAGTTTATAGATAGGAAGCTCAGCCCAGCAACAATATGACTGCAGGGACAGCAATAGTTCACCTTGGGATTAGCTCACAATGGGTGGAGTTAGTTTATAGGGTAGGTGACTGTTTCCTTGTAGAAAGTTAGATAGGGTTTGAACTGTGACTAGTACGGATGTGAAAGTCATATCAGGTTGGGAGTGCCATTGAGGATACTTTGTTTTGAGCAGTATGGGTGTGAGCTGGTTCTCCTCGGGTGGATTCTTCTGGAACTTCTGGCTCAATTACAGGGGTCTATGGAAGGGACCTACTTTTTTGCTATTGCAGAATAACAGACGGGGAGCCGCAGGGAGGAAACATTATGGATTCTGGAAGTATTGCAGACCTCGACAGGGTACCTTGAAGCTAACTAGACCAGTAAGTACAGGGGTGGTCCAGACAGAACACAATGTAAATCTTGAAGTGTATTGCATCAAGAAACAGATTGGGCAACATTATGTGCCGATTAGTACGTGTTTTAAGTGGACAATAACAGTTTGTTAAGTAAAGTTATTTTGCATGAAACAAACTGGTTGTCCCCCGCTTCACATGTGGCAGCTCCTGAAATAGAAGGCTTGTGAAAAGCTGAGAACTGAGGTCAACAAGTTAGTGTAATGCTTCCCACACAACACCATACTTCATCAGGGACACCCATTTTCTGTAGAGTTCTGGGGTGACATGCGGCAGCTGCTTGCCCACGATTGCCGCCATCTGGTACACTACATATTCATCAGAAGATGCCTGTGTTACTTTGGACAATGTAAAGGTGGCTTTACTTCTTCTTTTACTTCCTTTAAAGTATTTAGGAAAGATTCCAGCACCCCGTACTTATCTCTTTCCATAATTCGCATGGACTTCAAAGTAGAAAGCCTTATACAAGGTCACCCATCTGTCTATTGGCTGGTGTTCACCAAACTTAGCTCCTATTTTCCTGTGGTTATGCCATAAATAGTTGAGGTGGGAACATTCCTTTACACAGTCATCTAGAAGATTTTGGTATTTGCATGTTTTACATATAAAAAATGACCATAATCATAACCTCTGTCAATCTGCGAGAGTTTATTTGTCTTACTATATTAGCTACACACGTTGCTCTGAATTAGATGACTATACAGTGACATTATCGGATACATGTAACACACCAATCATTTCTTGTGAGTGCTATATTTTAACTAATGAAAACTTGGTCAGATATCTGCTTTCAGGTGGTGTCCTCAGTCTTCCTGATGGCAGGTTATGGCCACACAAGAACATTCATTTACTTGTTGATAAGTGTAAAGTTTCCTACTTCCATCAGGGCACGTGAGCTCAACTTCTCTAGAGCTTCTCTTTGTGTCCATACAGCAAACACACTTCCGGCTCATTGTGCCGGAATAATGGGAATACCTGAAATTAAAGTATTTATGAAAAGCTATAACATTGGATTAGACATATTAAACTAGATTGCAAAGTTATCATTAGCAACATTTATTGTGATATATTTTATCTGGTGTAAAACACTTAGGGTGGATTCTTCACATAGGTCATGAATGAGATGTTTGCGTTCCACAGATATGACTGGACTTTTTTAAAGTCTGAATTTGGGACTGGACTTGACCCAAACTTGAGTTCAAACCTTGAACCCGGATTTTACAGCTATAAAATGGTGGCTTAAGGGGTCTTGGAGGCTGCAAAAGTAAGCAAAATGGAGATTAAAGCAGAAGCATAATATGCACAGAGTCTCTGGTGCTGCAGGCAGACTACTTAGGGGTCCCGCTTATTAACTTCCTGGTTATTAACTGCAACTCCAACAGCCAATCACAGACACCCACTCTCTGTGATAGTGTGGCACCGTGTTGCTACAGGTAACCACAGACTCACCTACAGCACGGATGAGTTTCCACAGTGGGTACACAGAAACAAACAACACCTTCCACCCCAGCGCAGTAGGGGGAGCAACACTTGCTGCTCTTAGGCAAGATCCCCTATAAATACTGGTGCTGGGGGTGGAGTTAGAGTGTGCAGACGCAAGAAGCGGTAATGGGACAAAATGCCGGAATGCCCGCGCTGCCACCAAGAATCACCAGAAAAACAAGAGTGCATTTATCTCACGTTTACAGGTTGATTTCATCACTTTGCATTTATCTCACGTTTACAGACGCTAGAGGAGCTGTGAAGACGTTCTGGTGGGCGGTGCCGTGCTAGGCCTGAGCCAGTGACTCTAAACAGCCTTCAGAGTCGTCGTGCAAGGTCCAAGAGTGGGGTCGGAAGGCGAGGAGAGAACAGAGAAAGAGCAAATTGGGGACCGAGGAGCCATCTTGAGTTCACTCCAGAAAGCATCCCGGACACTGGAGTTCGAGTCTGCCGGAGAGCACCTAGCCTACCAGAGAATATCAGTTTACCGTGGAGACTTCAGTCTCCAGGGCATCTGTGCAGCCACCAACAAAGGAGCCAGGCACCGCAGAGAGAGGAACAGCGGCAGTCCATTGTGGGTTTCCCAACAACAGCACAGGTGATAGGAAAGCAGAGGAGGCCAGCCATGTTTCACACGGGGCAGGGGCTTCACACACACGGGAAAAGAGACAAAGAGGCCTTATACCCACTCACTGTGGAGATCCTGAAGTGCTTCTTGACCACCCGACAGTACCTGGACCTTTACCTGCCAAACCATCAGTAAAAGGTAAAGAAACAACCTTTGACCCTGCCATCCACAGAGACTGTCCTGTTACCTAACAGCCCGGCCAAATCCCTGCTCCATCCTTCATCATCATTACCAAACTCCCCAGGGATCCAGCTCCGCCTGTGGGGAGCTTCAACATCTAGCTGCCCATCCATCATCCCTGGAGGCCCCACGCAGCGCTGGTGCAGTCACCAGAAACCACAGGTGGCGTCACGACAAACTATTCCTACTCCAATTTAATCCCCCTTTTTAAAGCTGACCACCAGGGCCACTGGTCTGAGCCGGCCACCAGTGACATCCCAATCGCAGCTGAGGGCCCAGATACCCGAGTCCGCATAACCTTGGGGTGTGTCAATAATGTCTGTGATTGGCTGTTGTGCCCTCACCCATTGTGCCGGTGTCTGTGATTGTTGCCGTTGGCAATGAACCTGCTGTCATATGCCGTCAGGTGTATAAAAAAAAATAATTTTAAAAAATTGCATAGGAGTCCCCTGTATTTTTGATTCTCAGTGCCGATAAAACAACCAGCTATGGGCTACCACCCCCAGGCTGCCTGGTGTTACATTTACTGGCAATCAATAATACAGTGGAGCCCATTTTTTTTTTATTATTTCAATAAATAATAAAAATAATCTTTGCTGTGTGTTACTGTGTATGTTACCTATATGTTCTATTGTTATTAATTTAATTGATTCAACTTTACACCTACTTTTTTGCCACCATGTACCGTACATACTCGCGTATAAGCCGAGTTTTTCAGCCCAAAAATTGGGCTGAAAAGTCCCCCCCTCGGCTTATACGCGAGTCATACGGCCCCACTCATAATTTGGCGCCCCACCTCACTTGCTGGGCCCCCCCCGCATGCAGCGCTGCGCATATACATTACCTGTCTAGCAGCTGTCACCCTCCGATGGCGGATCGCGGCTCCCGGCTCCGGCTTCCATCTTCCTCTGTGTCTTCCTTGTCATGTGACCGGCCGGCGTCGCGATGACGTCATCGCGATGAGCCCCGGTCACATGACAAGGAAGACAGAGGAAGATGGAAGCCGGAGCCGGGAGCCGCGATCCGCCATCGGAGGGTGACAGCTGCTAGACAGGTAATGTATATGCGCAGCGCTGCATGCGGGGGGGCCCAGCAAGTGAGGTGGGGGCGCCAAATTATGAGGGGGGCCCTGCTGGGGTTCTGTATACTACCACTGGGGCTGTTTATACCACTGGGGCTGCTGGATACTACCACTGGGGCTGTATACTACCACTGGGGCTGTATACTACCACTGGGGCTGAATATACCACTGGGGCTGCTGTATACTACCACTGGGGCTGTATACTACCACTGGGGCTGTATACTACTACTGGGGCTGTATGTATACTACCACTGGGGCTGTATACTACCACTGGGGCTGTATACTACCACTGGGGCTGAATATACCACTGGGGCTGCTGTATACTACCACTGGGGCTGTATACTACCACTGGGGCTGTATACTACTACTGGGGCTGTATGTATACTACCACTGGGGCTGTATATACCACTGGGGCTGCTGTATACTACCACTGGGGCTGTATACTACCACTGGGGCTGTATACTACCACTGGGGCTGTATACTACTACTGGGGCTGTATGTATACTACCACTGGGGCTGTATATACCACTGGGGCTGCTGTATACTACCACTGGGGCTGTATACTACCACTGGGGCTGTATACTACCACTGGGGCTGTATACTACTACTGAGGCTGTATGTATACTACCACTGGGGCTGTATATACCACTGGGGCTGCTGTATACTACCACTGGGGCTGTATACTACCACTGGGGCTGTATACTACCACTGGGGCTGTATACTACTACTGGGGCTGTATGTATACTACCACTGGGGCTGTATATACCACTGGGGCTGCTGTATACTACCACTGGGGCTGTATACTACCACTGGGGCTGTATACTACCACTGGGGCTGTATACTACTACTGGGGCTGTATGTATACTACCACTGGGGCTGTATATACCACTGGGGCTGCTGTATACTACCACTGGGGCTGTATACTACCACTGAGGCTGTATATACCACTGGGGCTGCTGTATGCTACCACTGGGGCTGAATATACCACTGGGGCTGCTGTATACTACCACTGGGGCTGAATACTACCACTGGGGCTGTATACTACTACTGGGGCTGTATGTATACTACCACTGGGGCTGTATATACCACTGGGGCTGCTGTATACTACCACTGGGGCTGTATACTACCACTGGGGCTGTATATACCACTGGGGCTGCTGTATGCTACCACTGGGGCTGAATATACCACTGGGGCTGCTGTATACTACCACTGGGGCTGTATACTACTACTGGGGCTGTATGTATACTACCACTGGGGCTGTATATACCTCTGGGGCTGCTGTATATA
>JARQOC010000010.1:2427026-2459109 GCA_033576535.1 Allobates femoralis | reverse complement strand
TGCTTAGTTTCGGAGCTGTATACACAAAGCATTGATATTTGGAATCGAGTCCATTCTCTGTGTCTTTTTTCTTCTTGCTTTAGATTGTGGACACACACATTGGCTGTCCTATTGTTTGTAGACTTTGGACTCTCTTTGCAATGTTCCTGTGTTATTTCTAGCTGTTATTAATCGTCTCGTGTTGGAGTGCTGCTTCTGCTGCCTCTATATAAATGCAGCACAGCCCACGTCAGTTTCCTAGGAGGGAGAGCAGTGATGTGCAGGCTCGGATAACCCAATGGGAAAACCAAAGCCATTTTGTCCCAACAAATTTTTTACCCTACAGAGATGCTTAAAGGGGTTTTCCACTTCTAACAATTCCCTCAAATCTTAACTAGTGACAGGTGAAGCGGAACTGTAAAGTTCGGAGGTCTGTACCCAATACCTAGTGTTTAGGCACAGACGTCCCTGAGGAGTTACTGTTCGGGTTCAGATTTGATTGGTGGACTGTAAAAGGAGGTAAAATAGTGATTAAAGCAGCATCATTCTACTTATCGAGGACCGCGCATGCTTGTAACACCACTTCCACGTCTGCTCATTAACCTCTGGTTTATTCACTGGACTATGCCTCCAACAGCCAATCACAGACACCCATTCTATGTGACAGTGACTGTGATTGGCTATTGCATAGAAGCCTGAAGATTACCAATCTAGGGTTTAATGACAGCTGTCAGTAATCAGCTGTCACTAACCCCTTCTAGGACCTTGATGCCACCGCACCAGGGCATAAGGAAGAGCTGGGTAAAGCACCGGGAATTGTCAATTCTACTAAATGCATCAATTTGTGGAGCAGCTGTGGGCTGCTATTCTGTAGCCTGGGGGGCCCCATTAACTATGGACCTCTCCACGCTTTGAATACCAACCTCCAGCTGCCTGGTTTTTACTTTGGCTGTCAATCAAAAATAAGTCAGAGCCCATGCACTTTTTTATGATTTATTTAAATAATTAAAAAAATAATAATAATTGGCTCCACTGTATTTTTGATTGCCAGCCAAGGTTAAAACCAGGCAGCTGGGGGTGGCAGCCTGAAGCTATGCGCTTTATCTGCGCTGAGAATTAAACATACATGGGGCACCTTTGCAAATTTCTAATTACTTTTTTTTTTCCACACCTATGACAACAGGTTTGTTGCCAATCCACTAATGTAAATGGCAACCTACCACACATGCCGGGACAATGGGTGGGGGCGCAACAGCCAATCACAGACGCTGTCACAGAGAGTGGGCATCTGTGATTGGCTGTTGAGCCGAATCCTGAGTCATATTAAATGGCTTGTTAAAGAGTCAATTATGACTTTTAGGATGGCTACCCTTATTGGTGGCATTAGAGTTGGTCTACTTAAAAGGGCCGTAATACGCTATGATATATTTAAAGATGTCGCTGAAACATCCCGAGTTCTCTGTCGTTCAAACGACAAGTTAACGACGTGGTTGCGTGTGACACGTGGATCTTACAAGATCTGGTATTCTGCCAGCCGGCAGATGAGGAGACTTTAAGCCACAATGCTCCTCTGGGAAATTGCATGTGCAAATTGTCACTTCAGTAGACAAACTCTAATGCCACCAATAAAGGTAGCCATCCGAAAAAGCCATAATTCACTCTTTAACATAAAAACCACAAATTGTTTGCAGAAATAAAACTGCACCATTGGCACAGGCACTTTTGATGCATTTTTTGTGCATATGCAGAGTCCTGACTTCCAATAATCTGCACTACTTTCTGGTTGACACAAAGCCTCATCCTTCTCCATTCACTCCCAATTACATATCTGCATTTATGTGTCTGACAACTTGCAGGGTCATCTAACAACCCATTGTTATCGGCTGTGACCACCTCTCTCATGGACCAGCCGGCCAGTGATTAAGGCATGTCTGCTGCAAACAAAGGTATCTGCTCCTCTTCTATGGCTTCTGGAAGGTTGTGATCTGGGGCATTCACTTTCTATGATATAATGCGACATACAGTGATATCTGCAGACCGTAAGATTGATACTAATAGATACAAGGAGAATCTGCTGAACTTACTCTGTTCTCCGTATAATGTTTCTCCTAGATGGCGGCCAACGGAGCATGGGATATTCTATCTATCTATCTATCTATCTATCTATCTATCTATCTAATGTATCTATCTATCTATCTATCTATCCTATCTATCTAATGTATCTATCTATCTATCTATCTTATCTATCTCTATCTATCTATCTATCTATCTATCTATCTATCTACTATTAAGTATCTATCTACAGTCATAGCCAAAAGACTTGGCACTCTTGAAATTGTTCCAGAAAGCAAAGTATTTCTTCCAGAATCTTATCACAATTCTCTATGTGTTGTGTTACACGTTTATTTCCTTTGTCTATATTGGAACAACACAAAAATACAGAGAAAAGAAAAGGCAAATTGAACATACTTTTAAACAAAACACCAAATATGAGCCGGACATATCCACTATCCAGACTATGCTGCATTACAATCTTTCATCTATTTTTCTCCGCCATCCGCGTCCAGGGAGATTAGCTATATTGCCATGGGTTAGAAACTTCTTGGAAACATTAAGATCTCTGGAGAAGAACTTCTAACCTTAATATTCTGGAGAAATACTTCATTTTCTGGAACAATTTCTAAGGTACTAACACTTCGACCATGACTCTATCTATAGTACTTGATAAAGGCTTGTTTTACGGCCGAAACGTCGTGCCACGTGGGCTATGAAAGTCCTTTTTCTTTTTTGCTGAATTACTTTGGCTTCATCTATTTCTCTTTATCTATCATCGGTCCTTTATGTATTATCTTTTCATCTATCAATTTAGGCTGTTTTATTTTTAACAGATCCAAAAGAGTTGTTACCAGGCTATTTGCGCTCCCAGAGGTCGATGATCCAAAGCTTCTTGTAATTTCATAAAGAGTTTTTTAATATTTCTTAAGAAAAGCACATACAAGGCGTTTCGACAGTAAAAATGTCTTCCTCAGGTATATTGTTAAAAGTATTCCAAAATTGTGGATAAGCTTTATAGGAAATAGTATTATGCTAAATAGGGTGTGGACCACTAAGGTTAGCTCCTGACACACCTGCTGTATAGCTGCTATACAAGGTTGGTATATTCAGAAGCACATACTAATAATAAAAAACAAACACATTACATGGATATATAGAGCATAGTAACATTTGATTATGACAGATAAAATGTGAAATATAATTTGATCATAAATAGCATAAAATGTTCAGTATAGTTATATAACAAATTTAAAATTGTTGTATGTGGCTGAAATCCATTTAAAATACACAAAAAACCAGTGTTCATTAAAATGATGAGAAAGCACACAGTATCCAAGGAAGGATTCATGTTATATTCCCTCAATAACCTCATTTAATCCGTCCGGGTGTAGAGAACCCATTTTAAAAATCCAATAAGATTCTTTGTGATGTAATTTTTCAGTGCGGTTTGGGCTGTTCTCCGGAATTTGCTCAACTGGTGTCACTTTTATATTAAATTGTTTATTATGCTTCAAACACAAGTGCCGGGACAAACTATGTTTCATGAAGCCATTTTTCGCATTGTGTCTGTGGCCATTCATACGTGTTCTCAGAGACTGTATAGTACGTCCCACGTACTGAAGACCACAGGCACATGTGATGACATACACCACAAATTGGCTGTCACAGGAAAGTCGCTGTGTAATTGGGAATGATTCTCCCGTGCTGTTGATCAACAAAGAGGGAAGGAGGAGGGGGTATGTGGGTGGGGGGTTGGGGGGCCTTGGGAGGGGTGTTTATTTTTTGGGACGGTTCTGGATGGTTGGGGGACAGAGTTGCTTGGTCTGTGAGGGATGAGGAGGGGACAGTGTATCATGCACGAATATGGCTTCTAAAATTAAAGTGATTACTTGGAATGTGAGGGGTCTGGCTGACAGGGGAGAGAGGGCAGTAGTATTTCGTCATATAATGTCTTTCAAGCCATCGATAATCTGCCTAACTTGAGACTCACTTGGTCAGGGATAAGGTGGGCACGTTGGCTCGGTCATGGATCAGACATTCGTACCATGCCACGTATTCAGAGTATGCCAGGGGAGTGTCAGTGTTGGTGCATGCCTCGGTACCATATGAGGAAATTGAAGTGAATGTGGATCGGGATGGACAGTATGTGTTTGTGGTGTGTAAGGTGTATGGATGTACGTTGTGTCTGGTGGCGGTGTATTTCCCTCCTCCATATTCGGACAAAAAACTACAGGAAATTATGGACTTGGCCGGGCGCAGAGTTGGGATCCCGCTGCTAGTATTGGGAGATATGAATAATGTGTTAAACTGGGATTTAGACCGGGAAGGGAGGGGCCAATTAGGGTCTAGGAGGAGTGGGGAGACGGCTTTTGCTAGACACATCCGGGAACTGGCATTAATTGATTTGTGGAGGGTGAGGAACCCTGAGAAGAAGTGTTTCTCGTGCTTCTCCGCCACACATGGGTCGATGTCACGGAGAGACTTAGTGCTGGGAAATGCTTGTATGAATACACTGATAGGTAAAATTGATTATCTGCCGAGGGTGGTCTCAGACCATAAACCTGTGGAAGTCAGTATTTGCATGAAAGATAGGACTATGGGATACTCTGTGGAGTGGAGACTGCACCCTGCATGGTTGAAATCAATTGACGTGGAGGATATTGGGAAAGAATTAGAAATATTCTTTGAAGAAAACGAGGGGAGCGCCACGGTTGGGGTGGTGTGGGATGCCATGAAGGCCTTCCTGCGGGGACTGCTGATTAGAGAAATATCCAAGTGTAAAACAAAGACACGTCTGGAGGAACAGCTGGCTGTAGAGGCGGTGAGAAAGGCGGAGGGAGAGGCAATGAGACTGCTCACACCGAGGTCGCAGAAAGCTTTGAGGGAGGCCCAAGAAGCTGTGGACAGAGTACATACGTGCCTAGCGGAAAAAAAGCAGGAGTTCCAGAGGATCTCCTTCTTCGCTGAGGGGGAGAGGGTGGGACACTTGTTGTCAGTAGTGGCGTCGGCTCAGAGGGACTCTTCATACGTGTATGCGGTGGAGGATGAGGAAGGTAGATTGGTTGATGAGACAGCGGATATATTGGCTGTTTTCAGGAGATTTTACTCGGACCTGTACACTTCTCGCTTGAGGGTGTCAAGGGATGATATGACAGACTACTTAGCAGAAACAGGAATGAGGAAGATCGGGTTGGCTGGAAGGGACTCTTTGGAGCGGGATCTCTCAGTGGAAGAATTAGAGGAGGCATTGGCTTTGATGCCGAATGGCAAGGCCCCGGGGGGTGATGGCTTACCGGTAGAGGTGTATAAACAATTAAAAGACGTGTTGTTACCCAGGTTATTGGTGGTGTTCCAGGAGGCACTTGTAGAAGGACGGCTGCCAGAATCCATGAGAGAGGCTACTATGTAGTGTTACCCAAGGAAGATAAAGATAAGACGAAGACTGAATCATATAGGCCTATTTCACTACTGTCAGTGGATGCAAAATTATTAGCTAAAGTTCTGGCGAATAGACTCTCGGGAGTGGTGACGGATGTGATTCATCCGGATCAGTCTGGATTCATGCCAGGCAGATCGACTGCTGTCAATCTGAGACGATTATACTTAAACTTGCAGCTACCAGCGGATAATGTGGGTTGTAGGGCGGTGGTTTCCCTGGATGCCAGAAAAGCATTTGACAGCGTGGAATGGGACTATTTATGGATGGTAATGGGAGGTTTGGTGTTGGTCGGTCTTTTATTGCCTGGACACGGTTGTTGTACTCTTCACCGGTGGACAGGGTGAGGGTAAACGGAGGAAGGTCGGAAAGGTTTGCTTTGACCAGGGGGACCCGTCAGGGTTGTCCTTTGTCGCCTTTGTTGTTTACCCTAGGGATTGAGCCTCTCGCTATACGCGTGAGAAGCACCGGAGAGGTTAAGGGGTTTAGGTTTGGCTGTTTTCAGGAGAAGATTGCGTTATACGCAGATGACATCCTATTATTTCTCCAAGACCCGGGAGAATCATTGGGACAAGCGGTTAATCTGATAGAAAGATTTGGGATATGTCCGGGCTGCAGATTTATTGGACAAGTCTAGTATGATGATTGGTGGACGAGGGGAGTGTGGGGTCACCTGAGCCGGCGGGCTGCACGAAATTAAAATTAGTTCAACAATTTAAATATTTGGGCTTGTGTATTGCTCTGCCTGTCCACAGACTACATAAAGCTTAATATGGAACGTTGTTGTACGCCTCAAAGACAAAGCCAAACTTGGAGCAGATGCGGCTGTCGGTGGTGGGCAGGGCAAATGTAATAAAAATGATACTCATGCCTGAAACTATTGTATCTGCTACACAATTCACCGGTGTGGCTATCATGGAAGTGTGTTCAGAAGGATTAACTCCCTGTTTAGAGACCTGGTCTGGGGGTGCGGCCAGCCTAGGATAAAGCTGGAGATCCTACAACGGCCAAAGACGGAGGGTGGGATTGCTCTGCCCAACCCGTGGGTTTACTTCCTGGCGGCACAGAGTCAACACCTAAAGGGATGGGCAGGAGTAAGAAGATCTTAGAGATCTTAACAGGTAGGATCCCCATTGTAGGAGGGGTGGAGGCTGGAGACATTGGCCGGCTGTGCGGCGGGCTCCCCACTCTGGGTCTGGTCCAAAAGGTATGGGATAGAGTTAAGCAAATAAGAGGCATTTCTGGAGTGACGGAATACACCTCCTTGTGGATGAATAGAGAGTTACCGGAATTTTATAAGTTGGGGGAACAAAAGAGATGGATGCATGAAGGAATTGAGTGTGTTGTCCATTTGGTTGTGAATGGTGTGTTGAAGTCCTTCGCTGATCTGAAAAGGGAATTCCGGATTCCGGAGACGGATGAATATTTGTATCTCAGAGTGCAACATGCCTTTGGGCGACAGAAACGTACTAAGGAGTTAATAGTGCAAAAAGACATAGTTGTAAATTTTATTTGTGTGACAGGATGCACTCGAGAAGCCATATCGACGGTATATAGGGACATACTGCATACCTGGTTGCTGAAATATCCGATAAAATCCAGATGCAGATGGGAAGAGGAGATTGGGGAGATGGAGGATGATACCTGGGAGCAGATTCTGGAATATATTCCCAAACTGTCATTAAGTGAACCGGCCAGATTATCGCAGTTGTTTCTGATACATAGAACCTACAGGACCCCAGAATTCTTGAACACGATAGGTGTAAGAACCACGTCTGAATGCCCAAGATGTGAACAAGAGGGAGCGGGATTACTGCATATGATGTGGGAGTGTCCGAGGCTACAAGGTTTTTGGTTAGTGGTTATCAATTTAATTGAAGGGTGGTACGATTGCAGGCTACCAAGGAGCCCACGGGTGTGTGTTGGGATACGTGGAGAGTGTGGAGGTTCCTAATGCCCAGAAGGTCGCAGTGACAAGACTCCTATATATTGCTCGCAAGGTGATAGCCAAGAGATGGATTAAGACGGAGTCACCCAGTAGAGCAGAATATATACAGCAAGTCAGGTATATTGTGCGTACCGAGGAAGGTATATATCGAAGGCGTGGGAATACTAAGTCCTTTGAGGTAATGTGGGAACCATGGCTGCGGGCAAACTAATGCGGGTACAAGGAAGGTTGACGGCCGGGGTACACGGCCGATGACATAATTGTTGTTTGATAGATACACGTTTTTTTCCCTATGAGTAACTAGAGCTATGATCGACCCCGGGTCTGGAAAGGGCCAACCCATTCCAATGTTGAAGATATTGATGGAAGCAGATACTGTCCGAAATGTAATACCTCTTATATGAAAGGCAAATACGCACCTAGACTATCCAGGTGGGAAGGGGGGGGGGAAGGTGGGATGGAGGGGTGTTGGACAGGGGGGGAATTCACTTAAAAATGGTAAATTGTTGTTATTGTAATGTTTGACGAATTTTTTCTAATAAAAACATTTGATTTAAAAAAAAAGTATAAGGTTATAGGGGGAGATGAAGATTTTGGTGCTTAAGAGATGGATGCACAGAAATGTGATGATAGATATGTCACGTGAAGTATAGGGTTAGGGTTAGGGTACATTAGGGTTAGGGGTTAAGGTTAGGGTTAGGGTTAGGGTTATAGGGGGAGACGAAGATTTTGGTGCTTGAAAGATGGGTGCACAGAAATGAGATGATAGATAGTGAAGTATAGGGTTAGGGTTAGGGTACATTAGGGTTAGGGGTTAAGGTTAGGGTTTAGGGTTAGGGTTATAGGGGGAGACGAAGAATTTGGTGCATGGTGCTTGACGGTGCTTGGTGCCTTTTTAGACGGAACTAAAGGATTTGAGATTCACAGGTTATAGGCCATAAAATGGCTTTAAAGGCCGATTCACATGCAAGGATATAGGTGAACGATATCGTTCCCTATGTCACATGACTTCCGACATCGTTGGAGCATTGTCACACGCAAGGAAATCGTTAACGATCTTGCCTTTGGCAGCGCGCCAGTGATTTGGAGAACCTTTGAACGATTTTCCAAAGTGTCAGGAATAGGAGAATTTTGAACATGATAGTTTAAAAAAGGTGTCACACTGAAAGATGTTGCAGCTTCACAGCTTCTTAATTGGATGATGAACAATAGATTTGAGGTCAGGATCTAATTTTTATGATGACCGTTCTAATGATTTTTTCATCCTATATTGTTCGTTTACACGCAAGGACGCACAAATGATATTGTTTCATATCCATGATGTTTCAACGATATCGTTAATGATATCCTTGCGTGTGAAGCAGCTTTTAAGGGGAAATTGAAGGATTTGAGAGTCATAGGTTAAAGGCCTAACATAACCTTTTTGGGGGAAAGGATATATATATTTTTAACTGCACCTAGCCCAGGTAATAGTTTGGGCCTAGTAGCAGTGTCATTTACACAGTGTTGAGTAGTACACGTGTAAAACACACTACACCGCCTGTCTAGTTCAGACTAATTTTTAACTTCACTTAGCCCAGGTAATAGTTTGGCCTACTAGCAGTGTCATTTAGACAGTGGTGTGTAGCCCACTTGTGAGAGATGGTGAGAGATGCAGTGTTCTGCTTTGTCTTTGACATCTTGCACCATGGCGTCTCTATCTCTGTGCACTGATTCTGCCTTGCTCATGTCTGAAAGAGCTTCATCAGTATTAGAGTCTTTTAGAAAGGTAGTGCACCTTGTGAACAGCCTCTTATATCTTTCTCGAGCTGTGCTCAGCTGTTCAATGGCGGCTTGCAGCGTCACCTGCAGAGGATTGAAGTCTTGACATTTGGCAGGAAGCCCGTGTCCATGCTCTTCCAGGTTGACGCATAGCTCATTTCTCCTACTGCAACAGTTTTCAATAGCCCTTATTGTTGGTTTGACAGAGCAACTTGGTCCTCCTGGAAGCATAGGTTCGGCTCCTGGTCTTGATAATGGACAGTACCTGGTTTTATTTGCTCTGTTTCAGCATTGGGCAACTGTTCAAGGTCATTCTTGGCCGTTTTGATTTAAGGTGCGCTGTCTCTTTAAGAAACTAAAGTTTTGAATTGGAGGCCAGAAATCGCAGGTGCAGCTCCGATAAGACGCCCTGAGAAGTTTCCCAAGGTGTTTTTAACAAATTGTGGGGTTTTGTAGTGCAACAATCTGCAGCGATGTGGAATAATATACTGCAAGTCTATAGAAGGGGAATGGACAGAGGGAAACCTCTTTCTCTTTCTCCCTTGGTTTCCCTATTCCCACATTGATCCTTATTATTTCCATGTGCTCCTTTCCCTTTATATTATGTCTCTTTGAGGATGTCTGATGTGCTGTTATCGTCCTTTATCTCCCTCCCCCACTACACCACTTTAGCAGAGAAACACCTAACTGAGCTGTGTGACTTCACACTATCACATGGCAGTCATATGCCAAGAACACTGAGAGCACCGAAATGGCTGCCGCCATAAGAAGAGACAGAGGAGCCTACTATAAACAGCATGTGATTGCCCTCTAGCAGCACAGTCACAGTCACATGATGCAATTATCCCATGATGCCTCCTGCTAGGAACCAGGAAGTGACAGGCTTCCAGCTTCCAGTCCGTGCAATTTATCAGGTGAGAAGAATGGAAAGATAACGGCCCATTGTTCCCTGTGTATAGAGCAGGAGATGGGAGCGCAGCCATTGTTTACTAAGTGTCTTCATCACCACACTGTATGGGACTTATTGGCAGTTGTGTGGGGGCTGTGACACAGTGTGTGCGGGGGAGTGTTAATGTGACATGGTGTGGGGTCACTGGTGAGGTGGATGGGGCTTATAGAAGAACAATGTTGGGGCTTATACAGAGCAGAGCCGAGTGTGTATGGAGCGGAGCCGCGTGTATACGAGGTGTGTGGTGCGGAGCCGAGTGTGTATACGAGGTGTATGGAGCGAGAGCCGCGTGTATACGAGGAGTGCGGAGCCGAGTGTGTATATGAGGAGTGCGGAGCGGAGCCGAGTGTGTATATGAGGAGTGCGGAGCGGAGCCGAGTGTGTATGGAGCGGAGCCGCGTGTATACGAGGTGTGTGGTGTGGAGCCGAGTGTGTATATGAGGAGTGCGGAGTGGAGCCGAGTGTGTATACGAGGTGTGCGCAGCGGAGCCAAGTGTGTATATGAAGAGTGCGCAGCGGAGCCGAGTGTGTATATGAGGTGTGCGGAGCGGAGCCGAGTGTGTATATGAGGAGTGCGCAGCGGAGCCGAGCGTGTATACGAGGTGTGCGCAGCGGAGCCAAGTGTGTATACGAGGTGTGCGCAGCGGAGCCGAGTGTGTATATGAGGAGTGCGGAGCAGAGCCGAGTGTGTATGTGAGGAGTGCGCAGCGGAGCCGAGTGTGTATACGAGGTGTGCGGAGCGGAGCCGAGTGTGTATATGAGGAGTGCGGAGCCGAGTCTGTATATGAGGAGTGCGCAGCGGAGCCAAGTGTGTATATGAGGTGTGCGCAGCGGAGCCGAGTGTGTGTATATGAGGAGTGCGGAGCCGAGTGTGTATATGAGGAGTGCGCAGCGGAGCCGAGTGTGTATATGAGGTGTGCGGAGCGTAGCCGAGTGTGTATATGAGGAATGCTCAGCGGAGCCGAGTGTGTATACGAGGTGTGCGGAGCGGAACCGAGTGTGTATATGAGGAGTGCGGAGCAGAGCCGAGTGTGTATATGAGGAGTGCGCAGCCGAGCCGAGTGTGTATACGAGGTGTGCTGAGCGGAGCCGAGTGTGTATATGAGGAGTGCGGAGCGGAGCCGAGTGTGTATGGAGCGGAGCCGCGTGTATACGAGGTGTGTGGTGTGGAGCCGAGTGTGTATATGAGGAGTGCGGAGTGGAGCCGAGTGTGTATACGAGGTGTGCGCAGCGGAGCCAAGTGTGTATATGAAGAGTGCGCAGCGGAGCCGAGTGTGTATATGAGGTGTGCGGAGCGGAGCCGAGTGTGTATATGAGGAGTGCGCAGCGGAGCCGAGCGTGTATACGAGGTGTGCGCAGCGGAGCCAAGTGTGTATACGAGGTTTGCGCAGCGGAGCCGAGTGTGTATATGAGGAGTGCGGAGCAGAGCCGAGTGTGTATGTGAGGAGTGCGCAGCGGAGCCGAGTGTGTATACGAGGTGTGCGGAGCGGAGCCGAGTGTGTATATGAGGAGTGCGGAGCCGAGTCTGTATATGAGGAGTGCGCAGCGGAGCCAAGTGTGTATATGAGGTGTGCGCAGCGGAGCCGAGTGTGTATATGAGGAGTGCGGAGCCGAGTGTGTATATGAGGAGTGCGCAGCGGAGCCGAGTGTGTATATGAGGTGTGCGGAGCGTAGCCGAGTGTGTATATGAGGAATGCTCAGCGGAGCCGAGTGTGTATACGAGGTGTGCGGAGCGGAACCGAGTGTGTATATGAGGAGTGCGGAGCAGAGCCGAGTGTGTATATGAGGAGTGCGCAGCCGAGCCGAGTGTGTATACGAGGTGTGCTGAGCGGAGCCGAGTGTGTATATGAGGAGTGCGGAGCGGAGCCGAGTGTGTATATGAGGAGTGCGCAGCAAAGCCGAGTGTGTATATGAGGTGTGCGCAGCGGAGCCGAGTGTGTATACGAGGAGTGCGCAGCGGAGCTGAGTGTGTATATGAGGAATGCACAGCGGAGCCGAGTGTGTATACGAGGTGTGCGGAGCGGAACCGAGTGTGTATATGAGGAGTGCGGAGCAGAGCCAAGTGTGTATATGAGGAGTGCGCAGCGGAGCCGAGTGTGTATATGAGGAGTGAGCGGCGTAGGGAGCGCAGGGGATGTGTATATGAGGAGTGCGCAGCTGAGCCGAGTGTGTATACGAGGTGTGCGGAGCGGAGCCGAGTGTGTATACGAGGAGTGCGGAGAGGAGCCGAGTGTGTATATGAGGAGTGCGCAGCAAAGCCGAGTGTGTATATGAGGTGTGTGCAGCGGAGCCGAGTGTGTATACGAGGAGTGCGCAGCGGAGCCGAGTGTGTATATGAGGTGTGCGCAGCGGTGCCGAGTGTGTATATGAGGTGTACGCAGCGGAGCCGAGAGTGTATATGAGGTGTGCGCAGCGGAGCCGAATGTGTATATGAGGTGTGCGCAGCGGAGCCGAATGTGTATATGAGGTGTGCGCAGCGGAGCCGAGTGTGTATATGAGGTGTGCGGAGCGGAGCCGCGTGTGTATATGAGGTGTGCGCAGCGGAGCCGAGTGTGTATGAGGTGTGCGCAGCGGAGCCGAGTGTGTATGAGGTGTGCGGAGCGGAGCCGAGTGTGTGTATGAGGTGTGTGGAGCGGAGCCGAGTGTGTGTATGAGGTGTGCGCAGCGGAGCCGAGTGTGTGTATGAGGTGTGCGCAGCAGAGCCGAGTGTGTATGAGGTGTGCGCAGCAGAGCCGAGTGTGTATGAGGTGTGCGCAGCGGAGCCGAGTGTGTATGAGGTGTGCGCAGCGGAGCGAGTGTGTGATAATGATGAGTATGCGGAGCCGAGTAAGTATATGAGGTGTGCGCAGCGGAGCCGAGGGTAGAATTAGGGCAACAAGGTGCGCTTGAATCCAGGAAACTATAGGACCTGCCGTGATGTAATGAAAAAGGATAGCTGGAGCATCACATGATGGCACAGAGCCCCCCCTTTTCCTTACATCACTGCAGGTCCTGTACAATTGACCTGCACTGACATGAGCACTCAGTATCAGCACAGCCCGAGCTGTGCTGTCATGTGTGTTATGCCTGGCCCTGTTATGCAGGCATCTGCACTCCCTCAGGCCACAGTTTAATTCAGCACTGTATTATCCCTATTATTCTGTATATATATATATCACTGCACAGTGCCACTTCTCCTGTCCTGTATACTGGGTGTAATCCTCAGTATCTTCATTATACTGTGTATATACACTGCACAGCCTACTTCTCCTTTTCTGTTTACTGGGAGTAATTGTCAGTACCTGTATTATTCTGTGTGTATATGTGTATATACTGGTGTAATCATGTCTATATTTCTTGTATTTTGTATTTCTTGTTGATTCATGACCACTGACCATATTACATTTCTGTGTCCTGCAGGTGAGCATCTCCGCATTCATGTCATCTGGATGACTGACACGTCTGACTCCTGTTGTGACAGCATGAAGAACACTGGATGCAGGATATTAAAGACTGCAGGTAAGTAGGGATGTATCAGTAGGGTTAGGTTTTTAGTTAGCAGATATCTTGCATTATATTTCGCCAAAAGCCCAAAAAAGTCAAAACTTCCTGTCCTTAGGTTATTCATATTGATTATCTTATAACACTCAGACATTCCTGTCTTACTGATCATCTGTATACTCTGTATTATACACTCACAGCCACTTCTCTGAACTGTACTTCGTATTCGTATTATACACTCACAGTCCTCTCTTTATGGGTAATCCACTTATATTGAACACTGCACAACCATTCTCCGCTATGGTGTCTCATACTGTATTTTGTATTATCACAGTTCTTTTACTGGATGTAATTTCAGTATCTGATTATTCTGTATATAACACTGCACAGTACCATTTCTCTGTCCTATATACTAGGTATGTTTCTCAGTATCTGTATTACTCTGTATACAACACTGCACAGTACCATTCTCTGTCCTGTATACTGGTGTAATCCTCAGTATCTGTATTATCTGTATATATACACTGCACAGTGCCACTTCTCCTGTCCTGTATACTGGGTGTAATCCTCAGTATCTGTATTATCTGTATATATACACTGCACAGTGACCACTTCTCCTGTCCTGTATACTGGGTGTAATCCTCAGTATCTGTATTATCTGTATATATACACTGCACAGTACCACTTCTCCTGTCCTGTATACTGGGTGTAATCCTCAGTATCTGTATTATTCTGTATATAACACTGCACAGTAGCCACTTCTCCTGTCCTGTATACTGGGTGTAATCCTCAGTATCTGTATTATTCTGTATATATACACTGCACAGTACCACTTCTCCTGTCCTGTATACTGGTGTAATCCTCAGTATCTGTATTATTCTGTATATATACACTGCACAGTACCACTTCTCCTGTCCTGTATACTGGGTGTAATCCTCAGTATCTGTATTATTCTGTATATATACACTGCACAGTAGCCACTTCTCTGTCCTGTATACTGGGTGTAATCCTCAGTATCTTATTATTCTTGTATATATACACTGCACAGTACCACTTCTCCTGTCCTGTATACTGGGTGTAATCCTCAGTATCTGTATTATTCTGTATATATTACACTGCACAGTACCACTTTCTGTCCTGTAATACTGGTGATAATCCTCAGTACTGTATATATCTGTATATATTAACTGCACGATGCCACTTCTCGTCCTGTATACTGGTTGTTAAACCTCAGTATCTGTATTTTCTGTAATATACACTGCAACAGTCCACTTCTCCTGTCCTGTATACTTGAGTGTAATTTCAGTATCTGTATTATTCGTATATTAATTTACACTTGCACATGTTACTCACTTTCTGTTTCCTTTATACTGGTTGTCATACCTGCATATTAATTTCTGTGTTTTGCAGTACACTGCACAGCATTGATGACCACGTCTGATCCTGTGTCAGCTGTAGAACGTGGATGAGATTAATACTGCAGTATGTAGGGATTATCAGTATCAGATTATAGCAGATCTGCATATTGCAGTCCAACATCTCTCCTGTCCTGTATACTGGGTGTAATCCTCAGTATCTGTATTATTCTATATATATACACTGCACAGTACCACTTCTCCTGTCTTTTATACTGGATGTAATCCTCAGTATCTGTATTATTCTGTATACTACACACTGCACAGTACCACTTCTCCTGTCCTGTATACTGGGTGTAATCCTCAGTATCTGTATTATTCTGTATATATACACTGCACAGTACCACTTCTCCTGTCCTGTATACTGGGTGTAATCCTCAGTATCTGTATTATTTGTATATATACACTGCACAGTACCACTTCTCTGTCCTGTATACTGGGTGTAATCCTCAGTATCTGTATTATTCTGTATATATACACTGCACAGTACCACTTCTGTCCTGTATACTGGGTGTAATCCTCAGTATCTGTATTATTCTGTATATATACACTGCACAGTTACCACTTCTCCTGTCCTGTATACTGGTGTAATCCTCAGTATCTGTATTATTCTGTATAATACACTGCACAGTACCACTTTCTGTCCTGTATACTGGTGTAATCCTCAGTATCTGTATTATTCTGTATATATACACTGCACAGTACCACTTCTCCTGTCCTGTATACTGGATGTAATCCTCAGTATCTGTATTATTATGTATATATACACTGCACAGTACCACTTCTCCTGTCCTGTATACTGGTGTAATCCTCAGTATCTGTATTATTCTATATATATACACTGCACAGTGCCACTTCTCCTGTCCTGTATACTGGGTGTAATCCCCAGTATCTGTATTATTCTATATATATACACTGCACAGTACCACTTCTCCTGTCCTGTATACTGGGTGTAATCCTCAGTATCTGTATTATTCTGTATATATACACTGCACAGTGCCACTTCTCCTGTCCTGTATACTGGGTGTAATCCTCAGTATCTGTATTATTCTGTATATATACACTGCACAGTGCCACTTCTCCTGTCCTGTATACTGGGTGTATTCCCCAGTATCTGTATTATTCTGTATATATACACTGCACAGTACCACTTCTGCTGTCTTGTATACTGGGTGTAATACTCAGTATCTGTATTATTCTATATATATACACTGCACAGTACCACTTCTCCTGTCCTGTATACTGGGTGTAATCCTCAGTATCTGTATTACTCTGTATATATACACTGCACAGTACCACTTCTCCTGTCCTGTATACTGGGTGTAATCCTCAGTATCTGTATTATTCTGTATATATACACTGCACAGTACCACTTCTGTCCTGTATACTGGGTGTAAACCTCAGTATCTGTATTATTCTGTATATATACACTGCACAGTGCCACTTCTCCTGTCCTGTATACAGGGTGTAATCCTCATTATCTGTATTATTTTGTATATATACACTGCACAGTGCCACTTCTGCTGTCTTGTATACTGGGTGTAATCCTCAGTATCTGTATTATTCTATACTAGATGGGTGCCCGATGCACAATGCATCGGGATTCTAGCAGAGCGAGTCTGTGACTCGCAATGGCCGCTTCGCGGCCAATGCTTCGCGCTGCTAGGGCGACTCGCCATGCCCGCTGCGCGGGCATAGCGAGTCGCCTTAGAACTGCTCGCAATGGCCGCTTCGCGGCCAATGCTTCGCGCCGCTAAGGCGACTCGCCATGCCCGCTGCGCGGGCATAGCGAGTCGCCTTAGAGCTGCTCGCAATGGCCGCTGCGCGGCCAATGCTTCGTTCGTATCCACATGACCACGCTGAGTCGCATGCGAGTTTGGTGCGCGAAATCCATTCGTAATTATATAATAGATATATACACTGCACAGTGCCACTTCTCCTGTCTTGTATACTGGGTGTAATCCTCAGTATCTGTATTATTATTCTGTATATATACACTGCACAGTGCCACTTCTCCTGTACAGTATACTGGTTTAATCCTCAGTATCTGTATTTCTTATATTTGAGTATTTTTCTATTTCTTGTTGATTCATGACCACTGACCATATAACATTTCTCTTTCCTGCAGCTGAGCATCTCCGCATTCATGCTCTCTGGATGACTGACACGTCTGACCCCTGTGTGTGACAGCCAAAAAAAAAACATCTGGATGCAGGATATTGAAGAATGCAGGTTAGTAAGGATATATCAGTAGGTTCTAGGTTTTTAGGTAGCAGATATATGTTATATTTGGCAGAGTCCCCCAAAAAAGTACAAAATCCTCTGCAGCTTCATGGTAGAGGCCTAATCAGTGTTCATCTTATTGAATGAACATTGATTAGAACTCTCCACAGCTCTTTTCTGTAGACTCCTCTCATACTCCTCATACAGAAGACTACACCATGGTACAAAAGTCCCCTTTCAGAGGACGAGAAGAAGCAAAGCTTTAAAGCTCCATTGTAATTTGTCTTTCCTAAATCCCTATAGGACACAAGGGCATTGCTAGGCAGTCAGATATGGGATCAACAGCCTGATGCCCTGAACCTCCTAAGTGCTTATAGAGATGTGTGATACAGCAGAGCTGCACCAGGAGGTAGACAGATGTTACTGCTCCTACATACAGCATGCATTATGATTCAGCTGTCTGCAGTCACAGAGTAACTACAGAATGTTCTTTAGTGACCAGACCTATGTACAGGATAGGTCATCAGAAGAAGCACACGAGTAGGGATCCGACACCTTGCTCTCCCACCGGCCATCAATCAGCTATTTGCTTCATCATCACTACTGAGTAGCCGCTGCTGATACTTCTGCTCTTGTTCTTATGAATAGAAGCACCAAGCAACCATTGGCGGAAGCCATTATACTCTGAATAAAACTGCACTCTCTCTGGAGCTTGTATCAGCTGATCGGTGGAGATGTCAGGTGTTGGGCCCACACTGAGCTGCTATTAATGGTCTGCTCTATAGATGGGTCATCAGTACTATATGCCAGCACAAACCCATTAATCTCTTATAGGGATATTCTGGTCACAAAAGAAAAGCCTGTAGTTACTCTGTGACTGCAGACTGCTGAATTGTGACTGTGCAATGACCACACTGTTATAATTTCCCTGTATTCCCGATGTGGGTGAGCAGTCACTTGACTTCATAAATACAATTTACTAACTTGCAGTCATGTTCTGACTATTCTAATTCAGATTCTTTCAATTCTCTTCTTTTGAGAGGAACAGGATGAGTTTAGTCAGCATGTGACTGTAAACAGCATACACATTAAAGGAAATTTCCTTTACGTCCTCAATCAGACGTGTGTGGCACATGTGTTCTATCTGTTTTTTTGACAGACACCACACATAGTAATTGTAATCTATGATGTTATTCACATGTCCATGTTTTTCCAGCTTCACAGATGACAAGGGTCAGTACAAGTCTATGGGTCAATGAAAAACACAAACATCAGACACCGCTACCTTTCTTGCCACAGTTTGCAATGATGTGCCATCCTGGATGAGCTGCACTATCTGAGTAACTTCTGTAGGTTGTAGACACCACCTCATGCTACCTCCTAAGTGTGAGAGGAATGAAAAATGCAAAATGATCAAAACAAGAGCCAAAAAGGATGAGCAAAAGAAATGTGTGGCCACCACCTACAGAACCACTCTTTATAGGGGTTGTCTTGCTGATTGCCTCTCATCTCTACCTGTTGTATTTTCTATTTGCACAACAGCAGAAGAAATTGATTCACAATCAGTGTTGCTTTATAAATGGACAGGTTGACTTCACAGAAGGGCGATTGACATGGAGTTATATTGTACTGTTTAAGTGTTTCTGGGGTTTTTTCAGCAGTGTATAAATACAATCCTAGATGACCATGACTTTAGTAGTGTTTAATAATGAGAAATAAAACAAGGAAAAGTAATGAACACACTTACTATGGTGAAAAAATCCCGCAAAAAATTTTCAGCTGCAAAATTCCATCAAAAAAAAAAAAAAGGTAGACAGCACTCTCAAGTAAAGTTCAAATACTTCTCTTTATTGGTCCATAGTGACCATGATGTCTTGGTTCAAAGTCACTATGGGCCAATAAAGTGAAGTATTCAAAATTTGAGAGTGATGTGTGTGTATATATATATATATATATATATATATATATATATATATATATATATATATGCTCACACTGGAGAGAGAATGAGCATGCCTTGGAACTTGGGCCCCTAATATTTTAAGACCCTAGCAATGCACCTGGAGGGACATAATGTGTAGTGCTGATGTCATGACCCATCCATTACTTTTTTAGTAACTGAACATCTCTTGTAAAAAATAAAGATAAACTGTATGACTACCACAAAATATCAGAATCACCTAAGGGTGATGCCACAAAATATATCTATGCATTTTTTCTGTTGCTTCATACAATACATGTATGCTTTCAGTTCTTTTGCTTCAACAGTATGAAAAATGCTGTGGTGACAGGTAAATCAGGTAAGTGATCCCCCTCTCTCTTATTTTTTTTTCTTTTACTTCATGTCCGTTAGGCACACAGGTTAGGCAGTAAGCTCTTCGCTCTTGTCCCGTCTGCTGCGCATGCACGACTGTAAGTGGGGAAGAAGGCATTACCCATTTATGGAAGACAGACAAGAAGTGCCTGGTCGCTTGGAGCATGAGGATGTGGAGTGGCTCCGCTCTGTACAACAAAGGATCTAGCCCTCAATGTCCAAGTACAGAGTAGAGGGGTGAAAACTAGCTCTTCACCTCTATGGGTGCCGCGTCCTTTATGCAAAGAGTGCAAAGAGTTTCTAAATTTGACAAATGTCTTTAATTCTCAGGGACCTACAAAGTGTAACACTAACCTTCAAGCCCCAAATTCTTCACCCTTCCCTACCCTCAGTCTAACCATTACCCTCACATGACATATCTATCCACTAACTCATTTCTGTGCACCTTCCCTCAAGCACTATGCACCAAAATCTTCATCTCCCCCTAGAACCCCTAACCTTTGTCTAACCCTAGAACCCTGACCCAAACATTTGTCTACCCCCTAAACCCTCTCACCATGCACCAAATCTTCGTCTCCCCTATAACTCTAACCCTAACCTTTGTCTCCCCTACAAACCCTGACCCTAACCTTTGTCTCCCCTAGAACCCTGACCCTAACCCTTTGTGTCAACTAATCCCTGACCCCTAACCTTTGTCTCCCCCCTAGAACCCTCTCCACTCATGCACCAAAATCTTAATCTACCACCCTATCTAACCTTAACTTACTCGTGCAACATAATCTAACTCATCACCCAACTTCGTGCCCCCAATCCTCCTACAAGCCACCCATGCCACCAAAATCTTCTCTCTCCCCTATAACCTATACTTAGTGACATATCTATCATCCATTTCTGTGCACCCATCTCTCACAAGCACCAAAATCTTCCTCCCCCCTAATATAACCTTATATTAACGTGAAATATCTATCATCACATTTCTGTGCACCCATCTCTCAAGCACCATGCACCAAAATCTTCGTCTCCCCTAAACCCTATACCACTGAAACTACATCTCATCTGTACCCTCTCAACACCTAAACACCCTCATCTCCCCTATACCTAACACCTAATACCCATTCTACACCCACTAACATCACCAAATCGCTCCCTAAACCCTCAACCCTAACCTACCCTAACCTAACCCCAACCCTACCTAAACCCTAAATCTTCATTCCCCTATACCTTATATTAACTGAAATCTACATCAATTTCTGTGCACCATCTCTCAGCACCATCACCAAATCTTATCCCCCTATACCCTAATCCTAACCCCTAACCCTAACCCTAACCCTAACTCTAACCCTAACCCTAACCCTCACTCAATCCCTAACCCTACCTCACCTAATCTACCCTAACCTTACCTACCCTATAACCCTAACCTATACCCTACCTACCTCTAACCCTAACCCTAACCATACCCTCAGTCACTACACCTAACCCTACCAACCTCAGTCTACCCTAACCCTAACCCTAACCCAGCTAACCTAATCTCAACCTAACCCTAACCCTACCCTCAGTCTAACCCTAACTACCCTCAGTCTACCCTAATCCCTAACCCTACCTCAGTCTAACCCTAACACCCTCAGTCTCTAACCTAACCCTAACCTACTCAGTCTAACCCTAACCTACCTCATGTCTCCCTAACCTACCCTCCACCAAGCACCAAAACTCATCTACACCCTATAACCTATAGCTAACTTCATATCTACTACTCTGTCTACCCATCTCTAACACAGCACTCAGTCTCCTAACCCTACCCTTAAACCCTAACCTCAGTCAACCCTAACCTAATCCTCATTCCCTAGTAACCCTACCCAACCCTAACCTGTCCCCTATGACCCAAATCCTTCAGTCTACCTTACCCATAACCCTACTACCCAAACCCTAACCCTCAGTCTAACCCAAACCTACCTCAGTCTACCCTAACTCTCAGTCTAACCCTACCTACTCTTAACCTATACCAAACCTACCCTCAGTCCTAACACTAACCCTCAGTCTAGCCCACCCCTAGTCTAATCCTAACCCTAACCCTCGTCTAACCCTAACCGTAACCCTAACCCCAACCTTCGTCTCCCCCTAGAACCCTACCCTAACCTTTGTCTTCCCCTAGAACCCTCTCCACCAAGCACCAAAATCTTCAATCTCCCCGTATAACCTTATACTTAATGTGAAATATCTATCATCACATTTCTGTGCACCCATCTCTCAAGCACCATGCACCAAAATCTTCGTCTCCCCCTATAACCCTATACTTCACGTGACATATATATCATCTCATTTCTGTGCACCCATCTCTCAAGCACCAAAATCTTCATCTCCCCTATAACCTTATACTTAATGTGAAATATCTATCATCACATTTCTGTGCACCCATCTCTCAAGCACCATGCACCAAAATCTTCGTCTCCCCCTATAACCCTAACTCCCTAACCCCTAACCCTAACCCTAACCCTAACCCTAACCCTAACCCCTAACCCAACCCCAACCCAACCCCAACCCTAACCCCTAACCCTAACCCTAACCCCTAACCCTAACCCTAACCCTAACCCTAACCCCAACCCTCAGTCTAACCCTAACCCTACCCCAGTCTTACCCTAACCCTCAGTCTAACACTAACCCTAGTCTAACCCTAACCCTCAGTCTAACCCTAACCGTAACCCTGACCCCAACCTTCGTCTCCCCCTGGAACCCTGACCCTAACCTTTGTCTTCCCCTAGAACCCTCTCCACCAAGCACCAAAATCGTCATCTCCCCGTATAACCTTATACTTAATGTGAAATATCTATCATCACATTTCTGTGCACCCATCTCTCAAGCACCATGCACCAAAATCTTCGTCTCACCCTATAACCTAACCCTAACCCCTAACCCTAACCCTAAACCCTAACCCTAACCCTACCCTCAGTCTAACCCTAACCCTAACCCTAACCCTACCCTTAGTCTAACCCTAACCCTAACCCTACCCTCAGTCTAACCCTAACCCTAACCCTACCCAGTCTAGCCCTAACCCAAACCCTACCCTCAGTCTAACCCTAACCCTAACCCTACCCTCAGTCTAACCCTAACCCTAACCCTATTCCTCGTCTCCCCCTATAACCCTAACCCTAATCCTCGTCTCCCCCTATAACCCTAACCCTACCCTCAGTCTTACCCTAACCCTCAGTCTAACCCTATCCCTAACCCTACCCCTAACCCTCAGTCTAACCCAAACCCTACCCTCAGCCTAACCCTACCCTCAGTCTAACCCTAACCCTAACTCTAATTCTACCCTCAGTCTAACCCTAACCCTCAGTCTAACACTATCCCTCTGTCTAACCACAACCCCTAGTCTAATCCTAACCCTACCCTCTGTCTAACCCTCAGTCTAACCCTAACCATAACCCTAACCCCAACTTTCGTCGCCCCCTAGAACCCTGACCCTAACCTTTGTCTTCCCTAACCCTAACCCTAACCCTAACCCACTTGTGAAACACACTACACCGCCTGTCTAGTTCTGACTCATTTTTAACTTCATTTAGCCCAGGTAATAGTTTGGGCCTAGTAGCAGTGTCATTTAGACAGTGGTGGGTAGTCCTCTTGTGAAACACACTACACCACCTGTCTAGTTCAGGCTCATTTTTAACTTCATTTAGCCCAGGTAATAGTTTGGGCCTAGTAGCAGTGTCATTTTGACAGTGGTGAGTAGCCCACTTGTGAAAACACTTACACCACCTGTCTAGTTCAGGCTCATTTTTAACTTCATTTAGCCCAGGTAATAGTTTGGGCTAGCAGCAGTGTCATTTAGACAGTGGTGAGTAGTCCACTTGTGAAACACAGTACACCACCTGTCTATTTCAGACTAATTTTTAACTTCACTTAGCCCAGGTAATAGTTTGGGCCTAGTAGCAGTGTCATTTAGACAGTGGTGGGTAGTCCTCTTGTGAAACACACTACACCGCCTGTCTAGTTCAGGCTCATTTTTAACTTCATTTAGCCCAGGTAATAGTTTGGGCCTAGTAGCAGTGTCATTTAGACAGTGGTGTGTTGCCCACTTGTGAGAGATGGTGAGAGATGCAGTGTTCTGCTTTGTCTTTGACATCTTGCACCATGGCGTCTCTATCTCTGTACACTGATTCTGCCTTGCTCATGTCTGAAAGAGCTTCATCAGTATTAGAGTCTTTTAGAAAGGTAGTGCACCTTGTGAACAGCCTCTTATATCTTTCTCGAGCTGTGCTCAGCTGTTCAATGGCGGCTTGCATCGTCACCTGCAGAGGATTGAAGTCTTGACATTTGGCAGGAAGCCCGTGTCCATGCTCTTCCAGGTTGACACATAGCTCATTTCTCCTACTGCAAAGTTTTCAATAGCCCTTATTGTTGGTTTGACAGTGCAACTTGGCCTCCTGGAAGCATAGGTTCTGCTTCCTGGTCTTGATAATGGACAGTACCTGGTTGTATTTGCTCTGTTTCAGCATTGGGCAACTGTTCAAGGTCATTCTTGGCCGTTTGATTTAAGGTGCGCTGTCTCTTTAAGAAACTAAAGTTTTGAATTGGAGGCCAGAAATCGCAGTGCAGCTCCGATAAGACGCCCTGAGAAGTTTCCCAAGGTGTTTTTAACAAATTGTGGGGTTTTGTAGTGCAATAATCTGCAGCGATGTGGAATAATATACTGTAAGTCTAGATGATGTTGTTTTGTGAGATGTAGTTTCTTGCTGGTGATAGATACAGTCTTCTGCTTTGTCTTTGACATCTTGCACCATGGCGTCTCTATCTCTGTACACTGATTCTGGTTGCTCATGTCTGAAAGAGCTTCATCAGTATTATGGCCACTTTGCACACACCAACTTCTGTGTCCAACTTCTGAACAACTTACTGGTTGCAGTGAAATCATGGACACATTGTTCCATTTTGTTGCTATGTACAAATGGAACAATGTGTCCATGATTTCACTGCATCCAGTAAGTTGTACAGAAGTTGGTATGTGTAAAGCGGCCATTAGAGTCTTTTAGAAAGGTAGTGCACCTTGTGAACAGCCTCTTATATCTTTATCGAGCTGTGCTCAGCTGTTCAATGGCGGCTTGCAGCATCACCTGCAGAGGATTGAAGTCTTGACATTTGGCAGGAAGCCCGTGTCCATGCTCTTCCAGGTTGACACATAGCTCATTTCTCCTACTGCAAAAGTTTTCAATAGCCCTTATTGTTGGTTTGACAGAGCAACTTGGCCTCCTGGAAGCATAGGTTTCTGCTCCCTGGTCTTGAATATGGACAGTACTGTTGTATTTGCTCTGTTTCAGCATTGGCAACTGTCAAGCATTAGGTTTTCATCGCTTCCTTAGCTAGTTTTGATAATGGGACCAGTAACAGGTTGTATTTGCTCTGTAATTCAGCATTGGCGCAACTGATTCCAAGGTTTTTCTTGGCCGTTTTGATTAGTGCCTGTCCTTATAATATACTAAGTTATGAATTGGATGGCAGAAATCGTCACTCCGATAATTGACCCTGAGATTTCCAAGGTCTTTCTTTAATATTTCTGGTGGTTCTGTTATGTCAATCTCCTCCCATGTACACATATTAGCAAGATCTTAAAGAACACCATGTAGTCTGTGTGACTTCCACACTATCACAATGGCAGTCATATGCCAAGAACACTGAGAGCACCGAAATGGCTGCCGCCATAAGAAGAGACAGAGGAGCCTACTATAAACAGCATGTGATTGCCCTCTAGCAGCACAGTCACAGTCACATGATGCAATTATCCCATGATGCCTCCTGCTAGGAACCAGGAAGTGACAGGTCCAGCTTCCAGTCCATGCAATTTATCAGGTGAGAAGAATGGAAAGATAAGGCCCAATTGTTCCCTGTGTATAGAGCAGGAGATGGGAGCGCAGCCATTGTTTACTAAGTGTCTTCATCACCACACTGTATGGGACTTATTGGCAGTTGTGTGGGGGTTGTGACACAGTGTGTGCGGGGGGAGTGTTAATGTGACATGGTGTGGGGTCACTGGTGAGGTGGATGGGGCTTATAGAAGAACAATGTTGGGGCTTATACAGAGCAGAGGATTTTAGTTAGCAGATATCTTGCATTATATTTGGCAGAGTCCCCCAAAAAAGGACAAAATCATCTTCTGTCCTGTATACTGGATGTAATTTTCAGTATCTGCATTATTCTGTATACACACACTGCACAGTACTATTTCTACTGTCCTATATACTAGGTATGTTTCTCAGTATCTGTATTACTCTGTATATATACACTGCACAGTGCCACTTCTCCTGTCCTGTATACTGGGTGTAATCCTCAGTATCTGTATTATTCCATATATACACTGCACAGTACCACTTCTCCTGCCCTGTATACTGGGTGTAATCCACAGTGTCTGTATTATTGAGTATGCACACTGCACAGTACTACTTCTCCTGTTTTGTATACTGGGTGTAATCATCAGTATCTGTATTATTCTGTATATATACACTCCACAGTGCTAGGTCTCCTGTCCTGTATACTGGGTGTAACCCTCAGTATCTGTATTACTCTGTATATATACACTGCACAGTGCCACTTCTCCTGTCCTGTATACTGGGTGTAATCCTCAGTATCTGTATTATTCTGTATATATACACTGCACAGTGCCACTTCTCCTGTCCTGTATACTGGGTGTAATCCTCAGTATCTGTATTATTCCATATATACACTGCACAGTACCACTTCTCCTACCCTGTATACTGGGTGTAATCCACAGTGTCTGTATTATTGTGTATGCACACTGCACAGTACTACTTCTCCTGTTTTGTATACTGGGTGTAATCATCAGTATCTGTATTATTCTGTATATATACACTGCACAGTGCCACTTCTCCTGTCCTGTATACTGGGTGTAATCCTCAGTATCTGTATTATTCTGTATATATACACTCCACAGTGCCACTTCTCCTGTCCTGTATATTGGGTTGTATCCTCAGTATCTTCATTATTCTGTGTGTATATACACTGCACAGCCCTACTTCTCCTTTTTCTGTTTACTGGGAGTAATTGTCAGTACCTGTATTATTCTGTGTGTGTGTATATATATATGTATATATGTATATGTATATACCCATATATATTTCTTGTTGATTCATGACCACTGACCATATTACATTTCTGTGTTTTGCAGGTGAGCATCTCCGCATTCATGTCATCTGGATGACTGACACGTCTGACTCCCTGTGTGTGACAGCATGAAGAACAGCTGGATGCAGGATATTAAAGACTGCAGGTAAGTAGGGATGTATCAGTAGGGTCTAGGATTTTGGTTAGCAGATATCTTGCATTATATTTGGCAGAGTCCCCCAAAAACAGGACAAAATCATCTCCTGTCCTGTATACTGGGTGTAATCCTCAGTATCTGTATTATTCTGTATACACACACTGCACAGGAAAACTTCTCCTGTCCTATATACTGCGTATATTTCTCAGTATCTGTATTATTCTATATATATACACTGCACAGTACCACTTCTCCTGTCTTGTATGCTGGATGTAATCCTCAGTATTGTATTATTCTGTATACACACACTGCACAGTACCACTTCTCCTCTATTGTATACTGGGTGTAATCCTCAGTATCTGTATTATTCTGTATATATACACTGTACCGTTCCACTTCTGTCCTGTATACTGGGTGTAATCCTCAGTATCTGTATTATTCTGTATATATACACTGCACAGTACCACTTCTGTCCTGTATACTGGGTGTAATCCTCAGTATCTGTATTATTATGTATATATACACTGCACAGTGCCACTTCTCCTGTCTGTATACTGGGTGTAATCCTCAGTATCTGTATTATTCTGTATATAACACTGCACAGTACCACTTCTGTCCTGTATACTGGTGAATCCTAGACTATTTTTCTGTAGCACAACTGCACAGTACCATCTCTTTCCAGTATATGATGTAAACTCATACTGTATATTATTATATACACTGCACAGTACCACTTCTTCTGTCCTGTATACTGGGTGTAATCCTCAGTATCTGTATTATTCTATATATATATACACTGCACAGTACCACTTCTCCTGTCCTGGATACTGGGTGTAATCCTCAGTATCTGTATTATTCCGTATATACACTGCACAGTACCACTTCTCCTGTCCTGTATACTGGGTGTAATCCTCAGTATCTGTATTATTCTAATATATATATATATATATATATATATATATATATATATATATATATATACACTGCACAGTACCACTTCTCCTGTCCTGGATACTGGGTGTAATCCTCAGTATCTGTATTATTCCGTATATACACTGCACAGTACCACTTCTCCTGTCCTGTGTGCTGGGTGTAATACTCAGTATCTGTATTATTCCGTATATACACTACACAGTACCACTTCTCCTGTCCTGTATACTGGGTGTAATCCTCAGTATCTGTATTATTATGTATATATACACTGCACAGTGCCACTTCTTCTGTCCTTTATACTGGGTGTAATCTTCAGTATCTGTATTATTCCGTATATACACTGCACAGTACCACTTCTTCTGTCCTGTACTTAGTGTAATCCTCAGTATCTGTATTATTCTGTATATATATACACTGCACAGTACCACTTCTCCTGTCCTGTATACTGGGTGTAATCCTCAGTATCTGTATTATTCTGTATATATACACTGCACAGTACCACTTCTGTCCTGTATACTGGGTGTAACCCTCAGTATCTGTATTATTCTGTATATATACACTGCACAGTACCACTTCTTCTGTCCTGTACTTAGTGTAATCCTCAGTATCTGTATTATTCTATATATATATATATATACACTGCACAGTACCACTTCTCCTGTCCTGTATACTGGGTGTAATCCTCAGTATCTGAATTATTTTGTATATATACACTGCACAGTACCACTTCTGTCCTGTATACTGGGTGTAATCCTCAGTATCTGTATTATTCTGTATATATACACTGCACAGTACCACTTCTGCCCTTTACACTGAGTGTAATCCTCAGTATTTGTATTTTTCTGTATGTTAAGATGCTGTAAGGTGACTAGAGGGATGGGGGCAGAGGGCTTATAGTTAAAGCGCCACTCCAGTGCTAAATAAAACCCACTGGAGTGCTGCTTTAAGATCCCATGGGAGAACTATAACTTCCAGCATGTCCTGCAGATCCTACGGAATGCTGGGAGTTGTACATCACCACAGGAGTGGTATGGTGCTTTCATGTACTGTGTACTTTATAAACTAACTGTAGAATTAAGGCAACCAGGTGCGCTAACACTAGTGCTGGTCCTGCAGCCAAGCTTGAATCCAGGAAACTATAGGACCTGCAGTGATGTAATGAAAAGGGATAGCTGGAGCATCACATGATGGCACAGAGCCCCCCCTCTTCCTTACATCACTGCAGGTCCTGTACAATTGACCTGCACTGACGTGAGCACTCAGTATCAGCACAGCCTGAGCTGTGCTGACAGGTATGTTATGCCGGGCCCTGTGACTGCAGGCATCTGCACTCCCTCCAGGCCACAGTTTAATTCAGCACTGTATTATCCCTATTACTCTATATATATATACACTGCACAGTGCCACTTCTCCTGTCCTGTATACTGGGTGTAATCCCCAGTATCTGTATTATTCTGTATATATACACTGCACAGTACCACTTCTGCTGTCTTGTATACTGGGTGTAATCCTCAGTATCTGTATTATTCTGTATATATACACTGCACAGTGCCACTTCTCCTGTCCTGTATACTGGGTGTAATCCTCAGTATCTGTATTATTATTCTGAGCTACTTGATTATTCTGTATATATACACTGAGCTACTTGATTATTCTGTATATATACACTGCACAGTGCCACTTCTCCTGTACAGTATACTGGGTTTAATCCTCAGTATCTGTATTTCTTATATTTGAGTATTTTTCTATTTCTTGTTGATTCATGACCACTGACCATATAACATTTCTCTTTCCTGCAGCTGAGCATCTCCACATTCATGCTATCTGGATGACTGACACGTCTGACCCCTGTGTGTGACAGCCAAAAAAAAAACATCTGGATGCAGGATATTGAAGAATGCAGGTTAGTAAGGATATATCAGTAGGTTCTAGGTTTTTAGGTAGCAGATATATGTTATATTTGGCAGAGTCCCCCCAAAAAAGTACAAAATCCTCTGCAGCTTCATGGTAGAGGCCTAATCAGTGTTCATCTTATTGAATGAACATTGATTAGAACTCTCCACAGCTCTTTTCTGTAGACTCCTCTCATACTCCTCATACAGAAGACTACACCATGGTACAAAAGGTCCCCTTTCAGAGGACGAAAAGAAGCAAAGCTTTAAAGCTCCATTGTAATTTGTCTTTCCTAAATCCCTATAGGACACAAGGGCATTGCTGGGCAGTCAGATATGGGATCAACAGCCTGATGCCCTGAACCTCCTAAGTGCTTATAGAGATGTGTGATACAGCAGAGCTGCACCAGGAGGTAGACAGATGTTACTGCTTCTACATACAGCATGCATTATGATTCAGCTGTCTGCAGTCACAGAGTAACTACAGAATGTTCTTTAGTGACCAGACCTATGTACAGGATAGGTCATCAGAAGAAGCACACGAGTAGGGATCCGACACCTTGCTCTCCCACCGGCCATCAATCAGCTATTTGCTTCATCATCACTACTGAGGAGCCGCTGCTGATACTTCTGCTCTTGTTCTTTTGAATAGAAGCACCAAGCAACCATTGGCGGAAGCCATTATACTCTGAATAAAACTGCACTCTCTCTGGAGCTTGTAACAGCTGATCGGTGGAGATGTCAGGTGTTGGGCCCACACTGAGCTGCTATTAATGGTCTGCTCTATAGATGGGTCATCAGTACTATATGCCAGCACAAACCCATTAATCTCTTATAGGGATTTTCTGGTCACAAAAGAAAAGCCTGTAGTTACTCTGTGACTGCAGACTGCTGAATTGTGACTGTGCAATGACCACACTGTTATCATTTCCCTGTATTCCCGATGTGGGTGAGCAGTCACTTGACTTCATAAATACAATTTACTAACTTGCAGTCATGTTCTGACTATTCTAATTCAGATTCTTTCAATTCTCTTCTTTTGAGAGGAACAGGATGAGTTTAGTCAGCATGTGACTGTAAACGGCATACACATTAAAGGAAATTTCCTTTACGTCCTCAATCAGACGTGTGTGGCACATGTGTTCTATCTGTTTTTTTGACAGACACCACACATAGTAATTGTAATCTATGATGTTATTCACATGTCCATGTTTTTCCAGCTTCACAGTTGACAAGGGTCAATACAAGTCTATGGGTCAATGAAAAACACAAACATCAGACACCGCTACCTTTCTTGCCACAGTTTGCAATGATGTGCCATCCTGGATGAGCTGCACTATCTGAGTAACTTCTGTAGGTTGTAGACACCACCTCATGCTACCTCCTAAGTGTGAGAGGAATGAAAAATGCAAAATGATCAAAACAAGAGCCAAAAAGGATGAGCAAAAGAAATGTGTGGCCACCACCTACAGAACCACTCTTTATAGGGGTTGTCTTGCTGATTGCCTCTCATCTCTACCTGTTGTATTTTCTATTTGCACAACAGCAGGAGAAATTGATTCACAATCAGTGTTGCTTCATAAATGGACAGGTTGACTTCACAGAAGGGCGATTGACATGGAGTTATATTGTACTGTTTAAGTGTTTCTGGGGTTTTTTCAGCAGTGTATAAATACAATCTAGATGACCATGACTTTAGTAATGTTTAATAATGAGAAATAAAACAAGGAAAAGTAATGAACACACTTAACATGGTGCAAAAATCACGCAAAAAATTTTCAGCTGCAAAATTCCATCAAAAAAAAAAAAAAGGTAGACAGCGCTCTCAAGTAAAGTTCAAACACTTCTCTTTTTTGGTCCATAGTGACCATGATGTTTTGGTTCAAAGTCACTATGGGCCAATAAAGTGAAGTATTCAAACTTTGAGAGTGATGTGTGTGTGTATATATATATATATATATATATATGCTCACACTGGAGAGAGGATGGGCATGCCTTGGAACTTGGGCCCCTAATATTTTAAGACCCTAGCAATGCACCTGGAGGGACATAATGTGTAGTGCTGATGTCATGACCCATCCATTACTTTTTTAGTAACTGAACATCTCTTGTAAAAAATAAAGATAAACTGTATGACTACCACAAAATATCAGAATCACCTAAGGGTGATGCCACAAAATATATCTATGCATTTTTTCTGTTGCTTCATACAATACATGTATGCTTTTCAGTTCTTTTGCTTCAACAGTATGAAAAATGCTGTGGTGACAGGTAAATCAGGTAAGTGATCCCCCTCTCTCTTATTTTTTTTTTCTTTTACTTCATGTCCGTTAGGCACACAGGTTAGGCAGTAAGCTCTTCGCTCTTGTCCCGTCTGCTGCGCATGCACGACTGTAAGTGGGGAAGAAGGCATTACCCATTTATGGAAGACAGA
>JARQOC010000010.1:2397026-2422026 GCA_033576535.1 Allobates femoralis | reverse complement strand
CACCAAAATCTTCGTCTCCCCCTATAACCCTAACCCTAATCTTCATCTCCCCCTATAACCTTATAGTTAACGTGAAATATCTATCATCACATTTCTGTGCACCCATCTCTCAAGCACCATGCACCAAAATCTTCGTCTCCCCTTATAACCCTAACCCATATCTTCATCTCGCCCTATAACCTTATAGTTAACGTGAAATATCTATCATCACATTTCTGTGCACCCATCTCTCAAGCACCATGCACCAAAATCTTCGTCTCCCCCTATAACCCTAACCCCTAACCTTTGTCTTCCCCTAGAACCCTCTCCACCAAGCACCAAAATCTTCATCTCCCCCTATAACCTTATACTTAACGTGAAATATCTATCATCACATTTCTGTGCACCCATCTCTCAAGCACCATGCACCAAAATCTTCGTCTCCCCCTATAACCCTAACCCCTAACCTTTGTCTTCCCCTAGAACCCTCTCCACCAAGCACCAAAATCTTCATCTCCCCCTATAACCTTATACTTAACGTGAAATATCTATCATCACATTTCTGTGCACCCATCTCTCAAGCACCATGCACCAAAATCTTCGTCTCCCCCTATAACCCTAACCCCAACCCTAACCCAACCCTAACCCCTAAACCTGACCCTAAACCCTAACCCTCTAACCCTAACCCCTAAACCCTAAACCCAAATTCCAAATTTTAAATTCCAAATTTTAAATTCCAAATTTTAAATTCCAGGGTTAGGGGATAGGGTTGGGTTCTGGTTAGGGTTAGAGTTAGGGTTGGGGTGTTAGGGTTTTGGGTTAGGAGTTAGGATTAAGGTTGGGTTAGGGGTAGACGAAGATTTTGGTGCATGGTGCTTGAGAGATGGGTGCACAGAAATTAGATGATAGATATGTCACGTGAAGTATAGGGTTATAGGGGTAGACGAAGATTTTGGTGCATGGTGCTTAAGAGATGGGTGCACAGAAATGTGATGATAGATATTTCACGTTAACTATAAGGTTATAGGGGGAGATGAAGATTAGGGTTAGGGGTTAGGGTTAGGTGAAGATTTTGGTGCATTGTGCTTGAGAGATGGGTGCACAGAAATGTGATGATAGATATTTCACGTTAAGTATAAGGTTATAGGGGGAGATGAAGATTTTGGTGCTTGAGAGATGGGTGCACAGAAATGAGATGATAGATATGTCATGTGAAGTATAGGGTTATAGGGGGAGACGAAGATTTTGGTGCATGGTGCTTGAGAGATGGGTGCACAGAAATGTGATGATAGATATTTCACATTAAGTATAAGGTTATAGGGGAGATGAAGATGTTGGTGCTTGGTGGAGAGGGTTCTAGGGGAAGACAAAGGTTAGGGTCAGGGTTCTAGGGGGAGACGAAGGTTGGGGTCAGGGTTACGGTTAGACTGAGGGTAGGATTAGGGTTAGACTGAGGGTAAGGTTAGAGTTAGGGTGTAGGGTTAGGGGTTAGGGTTATAGGGGGAGATGAAGATTTTGGTGCATGGTGCTTGAGAGATGGGTGCACAGAAATGTGATGATAGATATTTCACGTTAAGTATAAGGTTATAGGGGGAGATGAAGATTTTGGTACTTGGTGGAGAGGGTTCTAGGAGAAGACAAAGGTTTAGGGTTAGGGGTTAGGGTTAAGGTTAGGGTTGGGGTTAGGGTTATAGGGGGAGATGAAGATTTTGGTGCTTGAGAGATGGGTGCACAGAAATGAGATAATAGATATGTCACGTGAAGTATAGGGTTATAGGGGGAGACGAAGATTTTGGTGCATGGTGCTTGAGAGATGGGTGCACAGAAATGTGATGATAGATATTTCACATTAAGTATAAGGTTATAGGGGGAGATGAAGATTAGGGTTAGGGTTATAGGGGGAGACGAAGATTAGGGTTAGGGTTATAAGGGGAGACGAAGATTTTGGTGCATGGTGCTTGAGAGATGGGTGCACAGAAATGTGATGATAGATATTTCACATTAAGTATAAGGTTATAGGGGGAGATGAAGATTTTGGTCCTTGGTGGAGAGGGTTCTAGGGGAAGACAAAGGTTAGGGTCAGGGTTCTAGGGGGCGACGAAGGTTGGGGTTAGGGTTACAGTTAGGGTTATACTGAGGGTTAGGGTTAGACAGAGGGTAGGGTTAGGATTAGACTAGGGGTTAGGGTTAGACTGAGGGTAGGATTAGAGTTAGGGTTAGACTGAGGGATAGGGTTAGACTGAGGGTAGGGTTAGGATTAGACTGAGGGTAGGGTTAGAGTTAGGGTTGGGGTTAGGGTTAGACTGAGGGTTAGGATTAGACTGAGGGTAGGGTTAGGATTGGGGTTAGGGTTATAGGTGGAGACGAAGATTTTGGTGGGTTAGGGTTATAGGGGGAGACGAAGATTTTCGTGCATGGTGCTTGAGAGATGGGTGCACAGAAATGTGATGATAGATATTTCACATTAAGTATAAGGTTATAGGGGGAGATTAAGATTTTGGTGCTTGGTGGAGAGGGTTCTAGGGGAAGACAAAGGTTAGGGTCAGGGTTCTAGGGGGCGACGAAGGTTGCGGTTAGGGTTACGGTTAGGGTTAGACAGAGGGTAGGGTTAGGATTAGACTAGGGGTTAGGGTTAGACTGAGGGTAGGATTAGAGTTAGGGTTAGACTGAGGGATAGGGTTAGACTGAGGGTAGGGTTAGGGTTAGACTGAGGGTAGGGTTAGGGTTATAGGGGGAGACGAAGATTTTGGTGCATGGTGCTTGAGAGATGGGTGCACAGAAATGTGATGATAGATATTTCACATTAAGTATAAGGTAATAGGGGGAGATGAAGATTTTGGTGCTTGGTGGAGAGGGTTCTAGGGGAAGACAAAGGTTAGGGTCAGGGTTCTAGGGGGAGACGAAGGTTGGGGTTAGGGTTACGGTTAGGGGTTAGGGTTATAGGGGGAGACGAAGATTTTGGTGCATGGTGCTTGAGAGATGGGTGCACAGAAATGCGATGATAGATATTTCACGTTAAGTATAAGGTTATAGGGGGAGATGAAGATTTTGGTGCTTGAAAGATGGGTGCACAGAAATGAGATGATAGATATGGCACGTGAAGTATAGGGTTATAGGGGGAGACGAAGATTTTGGTGCATGGTGCTCGAGAGATGGGTGCACAGAAATGTGATGATAGATATTTCACGTTAAGTATAAGGTTATAGGGGGAGATGAAGATTTTGGTGCTTGAAAGATGGGTGCACAGAAATGAGATGATAGATATGTCACGTGAAGTATAGGGTTATAGGGGGAGACGAAGATTTTGGTGCATGGTGCTTGAGAGATGGGTGCACAGAAATGTGATGATAGATATTTCACATTAAGTATAAGGTTATAGGGGGAGATGAAGATTTTGGTGCTTGGTGGAGAGGGTTCTAAGGGAAGACAAAGGTTAGGGTCAGGGTTCTAGGGGGCGACGAAGGTTGGGGTTACGGTTAGGGTTAGACTGAGGGTTAGGGTTAGACAGAGGGTAGGGTTAGGATTAGACTAGGGGTTAGGGTTAGACTGAGGGTAGGATTAGAGTTAGGGTTAGACTGAGGGATAGGGTTAGACTGAGGGTTAGGGTTAGACTGAGGGTAGGGTTGGGGTAGGGTAGGGTTGTGTTAGGGTTATAGGGGGAGACGAAAATATTGGTGCATGGTGCTTGAGAGATGGGTGCACAGAAATGTGATGATAGATATGTCACGTGAAGTATAGGGTTATAGGGGAGATGAAGATTTTGGTGCTTGAGAGATGGGTGCACAGAAATGAGATGATAGATATGTCACATGAAGTATAGGGTTATAGGGGGAGACGAAGATTTTGGTGCATGGTGCTTGAGAGATGGGTGCACAGAAATGTGATGATAGATATTTCACGTTAAGTATAAGGTTATAGGGGGAGATGAAGATTTTGGTGCTTGAGAGATGGGTGCACAGAAATGAGATGATAGATATGTCACGTGAAGTATAGGGTTAGACTGAGGGTAGGGTTAGGGGTTAGGGTTAGAGTTAGAGGTTAGGGTTATAGGGGGAGACGAAGATTTTGGTGCATGGTGGAGAGGGTTCTAGGGGGAGACAAAGGTTAGGGTCAGGGTTCTAGGGGGAGACAAATGTTAGGGTCAGGGTTCTAGGGGGAGACAAAGGTTAAGGTTCTAGGGGGAGATGAAGATTTTGGTGCATAGTGCTTGAGGGACGGGTGCACAGAAATGAGTTAGTGGATAGATATGTCATGTGAGGGTATGGTTAGACTGAGGGTAGGGAAGGGGAAGAATTTGGGGCTTGAAGGTTAGTGTTACACTTTGTAGGTCCCTGACAATTAAAGACATTTGTCAAATTTAGAAACTCTTTGCACTCTTTGCATAAAGGACGCGGCACCCATAGAGGTGAAGAGCTAGTTTTCACCCCTCTACTCTGTACTTGGACATTGAGGGCTAGATCCTTTGTTGTACAGAGCGGAGCCACTCCACATCCTCATGCTCCACGCGACCAGGCTTACTGCCTAACCTGTGTGCCTAACGGACATGAAGTAAAAGAAAAAAAAATAAGAGAGAGGGGGATCACTTACCTGATTTACCTGTCACCACAGCATTTTTCATACTGTTGAAGCAAAAGAACTGAAAAGCATACATGTATTGTATGAAGCAACAGAAAATATGCATAGATATATTTTGTGGCATCACCCTTAGGTGATTCTGATATTTTGTGGTAGTCATACAGTTTATGTTTATTTTTTACAAGAGATGTTCAGTTACTAAAAAAGTAATGGATGGGTCATGACATCAGCACTACACATTATGTCCCTCCAAGTGCATTGCTAGGGTCTTAAAATATTAGGGGCCCAAGTTCCAAGGCATGCCCATCCCCTCTCCAGTGTGAGCAATATAATATATATATATATATATATATATATATATATATATACACACATCACTCTCAAAGTTTGAATACTTCACTTTATTGGCCCATAGTGACTTTGAACCAAAACATCATGGTCACTATGGACCAATAAAGAGAAGTATTTGAACTTTACTTGAGAGCGCTGTCTACCTTTTTTTACATTTTTTGATGGAATTTTGCAGCTGAAAATTTTTTGCGGGATTTTTGCACCATAGTAAGTGTGTTCATTACTTTTCCTTGTTTTATTTCTCATTATTAAACATTAGTAAAGTCATGGTCATCTAGGATTGTATTTATACACTGCTGAAAAAAACCCAGAAACACTTAAACAGTACAATATAACTCCATGTCATTCGCCCTTCTGTGAAGTCAACCTGTCCATTTATGAAGCAACACTGATTGTGAATCAATTTCTCCTGCTGTTGTGCAAATAGAAAATACAACAGGTAGAGATGATAGGCAATCAGCAAGACAACCCCTATAAAGAGTGGTTCTGTAGGTGGTGGCCACACAACATTTCTTTTGCTCATCCTTTTTGGCTCTTCTTTTGATCATTTTGCATTTTTCATTCCTCTCACATTTAGGAGGTAGCATGAGGTGGTGTCTACAACCTACAGAAGTTACTCAGATAGTGCAGCTCATCCAGGATGGCACATCATTGCAAACTGTGGCAAGAAAGGTAGCGGTGTCTGATGTTTGTGTTTTTCATTGACCCATAGACTTGTATTGACCCTTGTCATCTGTGAAGCTGGAAAAACATGGACATGTGAATAACATCATAATTACAATTACTATGTGTGGTGTCTGTCAAAAAAACAGATAGAACACATGTGCCACACACGTCTGATTGAGGACGTAAAAGAAATTTCCTTTTATGTGTATGCAGTTTACAGTCACATGCTGACTAAACTCATCCTGTTCCTCTCAAAAGAAGAGAATTGAAAGAATCTGAATTAGAATAGTCAGAACATGACTGCAAGTTAGTAAATTGTATTTATGAAGTCAAGTGACTGCTCACCCACATCGGGAATACAGGGAAATTATAAGTGTGGTCATTGCACAGTCACAATTCAGCAGTCTGCAGTCACAGAGTAACTACAGGCTTTTCTTTTGTGACCAGAAAATCCCTATAAGAGATTAATGGGTTTGTGCTGGCATATAGTACTGATGACCCATCTATAGAGCAGACCATTAATAGCAGCTCAGTGTGGGCCCAACACCTGACATCTCCACCGATCAGCTGATACAAGCTCCAGAGAGAGTGCAGTTTTATTCAGAGTATAATGGCTTCCGCCAATGGTTGCTTGGTGCTTCTATTCAAAAGAACAAGAGCAGAAGTATCAGCAGCGGCTCCTCAGTAGTGATGATGAAGCAAATAGCTGAATGATGGCCGGTGGGAGAGCAAGGTGTCGGATCCCTACTCGTGTGCTTCTTCTGATGACCTATCCTGTACATAGGTCTGGTCACTAAAGAACATTCTGTAGTTACTCTGTGACTGCAGACAGCTGAATCATAATGCATGCTGTATGTAGGAGCAGTAACATCTGTCTACCTTCTGGTGCAGCTCTGCTGTATCACACATCTCTATAAGCACTTAGGAGGTTCAGGGCATCAGGCTGTTGATCCCATATCTGACTGCCTAGCAATGCCCCTGTATCCTATAGGGATTTAGGAAAGACAAATTACAATGGAGCTTTAAAGCTTTGCTTCTTCTCGTCCTCTGAAAGGGGACGTTTTGTACCATGGTGTAGTCTTCTGTATGAGGAGTATGAGAGGAGTCTACAGAAAAGAGCTGTGGAGAGTTCTAATCAATGTTCATTTAATAAGATGAACATTGATTAGGCCTCTACCATGAAGCTGCAGAGGATTTTGCACTTTTTTGGGGGGACCCAAATATAACATATATCTGCTACCTAAAAACCTAGAACCTACTGATATATCCTTACTAACCTGCATTCTTCAATATCCTGCATCCAGATGTTTTTTTTTGGCTGTCACACACAGGGGTCAGACGTGTCAGTCATCCAGATAGCATGAATGTGGAGATGCTCAGCTGCATTAAAGAGAAATGTTATATGGTCAGTGGTCATGAATCAACAAGAAATAGAAAAATACTCAAATATAAGAAATACAGATACTGAGGATTAAACCCAGTATACTGTACAGGAGAAGTGGCACTGTGCAGTGTATATATACAGAATAATAATACAGATACTGAGGATTACACCCAGTATACAAGACAGGAGAAGTGCACTGTGCAGTGTATATATACAGAATAATACAGATACTGAGGATTACACCCAGTATACAGGACAGAAGTGTCACTGTGCAGTGTATATATACAGAATAATACCGATACTGGGGATTACACCCAGTATACAAGACAGCAGAAGTGGTACTGTACAGTGTATATATACAGAATAATACCGATACTGGGGATTGCACCCAGTATACAGAACAGGAGAAATGGCACTGTGCAGTGTATATATACAAAATAATACAGATATTGAGGATTACACCCAGTATACAGGACAGGAGAAGTGGCACTGTGCAGTGTATATATACATAATAATACAGACACTGTGGATTACACCCAGTATACAGGACAGGAGAAGAGGTACTGTGCAGTGTATATATACAAAATAATACAGATATTGAGGATTACACCCAGTATACAGGACAGGAGAAGTGGTACTGTGCAGTGTATATATACATAATAATACAGATACTGAGGATTACATCCAGTATACAGGACAAGAGAAGTGGTAATGTGCAGTGTATATACATAATAATACAGATACTGAGGATTGCACCCAGTATACAGGACAAGAGAAAGTGGTAATGTGCAGTGTATATACAGAATAATACAGATACTGAGAATTACAGCCAGTATACAATACAGGAGAAGTGGTACTGTGCAGTGTGTGTATACAGAATAATACAGATACTGAGGATTACATCCAGTATACAGGACAGAGAGAAGTGGTACTGTGCAGTGTGTGTATACAGAATAATACAGATACTGAGAAATATACGCTGTATGTAGGACAGTAGAAGTGGTACTGTGCAGTGTGTGTATACAGAATAATACAGATACTGAGGATTACACCCAGTTTACAGGACAGGAGATGATTTTGTCCTTTTTTTGGGGACTCTGCAAATATAATGCAAGATATCTGCTAAACTAAAATCCTAGACCCTACTGATACATCCCTACTTACCTGCAGTCTTTAATATCCTGCATCCAGCTGTTCTTCATGCTGTCACACACAGGGAGTCAGACGTGTCAGTCATCCAGATGTACATGAATGCGGAGATGCTCACTGCAGGACACAGAAATGTAATATGGGCAAGTGGTCATGAATCAACAAGAATATATCTATATTTATGTGTAATACAATAATTATATATATACTATTAATACACACACACACCAACACACACAAGAAAAATACAGGTACTGACAATTACTACAGTAAACAGAAAAGGAAAAGTAGGGCTGTGCAGTGTATATACACAGTATAATGAAGATACTGAGGCTTAACCCAATATACAGGACAGGAGAAGTGGCACTGTGGAGTGTATATAACGGAATAATACAGATACTGAGGATTACACCAGTATACAGGACAGGAGAAGTGGTACTGTGCAGTGTATATATACAGAATAATACAGATACTGATAAATATACCCAGTTTACAGGACAGGAGAAGTGGTACTGTGCAGTATATATATATAGAATAATACAGATACTGAGGATTACATCCAGTATACAGGACAGGAGAACTGGTACTGTGCAGTGTTTATATACAGAATAATACAGATACTAAGGATTACACCCAGTATACAAGACAGGAGACTAGCATTGTGGAGTGTATATATATAAAATAATACAGATACTGAGGATTACAACCAGTATACAAGACAGGAGAAGTGGCACTGTGCAGTGTATATATACAGAGTAATACAGATACTGAGAAATATACCTAGTATATAGGACAGGAGAAGTTTTACTGTGCAGTGTGCTATACAGAATAATACAGATACTGAGATTACACCAGTATACAGGACAAGAGAAATGGTAATGTGCAGTGTATATATACAGAGTAATACAGATACTGAGGATTACACCCAGTATACAGGACAGGAGAAGTGGCACTGTGCAGTGTATATATACAGAATAATACAGATACTGAGGATTACACCCAGTATACAGGACAGAAGAAGTGGCACTGTGCAGTGTAATATATAAGAATACAATACAGATACTGAAAATTACATCCAGTATCCAGGACAGGAGACGATTGTGTCCTTTTTTTGGGGGACTCTGCCAAATATAATGCAAGATATCTGCTAACTAAAATCCTAGACCCTACTGATACATCCCTACTTACCTGCAGTCTTTAATATCCTGCATCCAGCTGTTCTTCATGCTGTCACACACAAATGGAGTTAGACGTATCAGTCATCCAGATGACATGAATGCGGAGATGCTCACCTGCAGGACAGAGAAAAGTTATATGGTCAGTGGTCATGAATCAACAAGAAATACAAAAATACTAATATACAAGAAATATAGACATGATTAAACCAAGTATATATAAATAAATATATGTATATACTGTATATATACACACAGAATAATACAGGTACTGACAATTACTCCCAGTAAACAGAAAAGGAGAAGTAGGGCTGTGCAGTGTATATACACAGTATAATGAAGATACTGAGGATTACACCCAATATACAGGACAGGAGAAGTGGTACTGTGCAGTGTATATATACAGAATAATACAGATACTGAGGATTACACCCAGTATACAGGACAGGAGAAGGGGTACTGTGCAGTGTATATATACAGAATAATACAGATACTGAGGATTACACCCAGTATACAGGACAGGAGAAGTGTCACTGTGCAGTGTATATATATACAGAATAATAGCGATAATACAGTGCTGAATTAAACTGTGTGCGCACCTTGTTGCCCTAATTCTACACTCGGCTCCGCTGCGCACACCTCATATACACACTCGGCTCCGCTGCGCACACCTCATATACACACTCGGTCCGCTGGCACACCTCATATACACACCCGGCTCCGCTGCGCACACCTCATATACACACTCGGCTCCGCTGCGCACACCTCATATACACACTCGGCTCCGCTGCGCACACCTCATATACACACTCGGCTCCGCTGCGCACACCTCATATACACACTCGGCTCCGCTGCGCACACAACATATACACACTCGGCTCCGCTGCGCACACCTCATATACACACTCGGCTCCGCTGCGCACACCTCATATACACACTCGGCTCCGCTGCGCACACCTCATATACACACTCGGCTCCGCTGCGCACACCTCATATACACACTCGGCTCCGCTGCGCACACCTCATATACACACTCGGCTCCGCTGCGCACACCTCATATACACACTCGGCTCCGCTGCGCACACCTCATATACACACTCGGCTCCGCTGCGCACACCTCATATACACACTCGGCTCCGCTGCGCACACCTCATATACACACTCGGCTCCGCTGCGCACAACCTCGTACACACGCGGCTACGCTCTGTATAAGCCCCAACATTGTTCTTCTATAAGCCCCATCCACCTCACCAGTGACCCCACACCATGTCACATTAACACTCCCCCCGCACACACTGTGTCACAACCCCCACACAACTGCCAATAAGTCCCATACAGTGTGGTGATGAAGACACTTAGTAAACAATGGCTGCGCTCCCATCTCCTGCTCTATACACAGGGAACAATGGAGCCGTTATCTTTCCATTCTTCTCACCTGATAAATTGCACGGACTGGAAGCTGGACAGCCTGTCACTTCCTGGTTCCTAGCAGGAGGCATCATGGGATAATTGCATCATGTGACTGTGACTGTGCTGCTAGAGGGCAATCACATGCTGTTTATAGTAGGCTCCTCTGTCTCTTCTTATGGCGGCAGCCATTTCGGTGCTCTCAGTGTTCTTGGCATATGACTGCCATGTGATAGTGTGAAGTCACACAGCTCAGTGAGGTGTTTCTTGAAGAATGCACTCTGCTAAAGTGGTGTAGTGGGGGAGGGAGATAAAGGACGATAACAGCACATCAGACATCCTCAAAGAGACATAATATAAAGGGAAAGGAGCACATGGAAATAATAAGGATCAATGTGGGAATAGGGAAACCAAGGGAGAAAGAGAAAGAGGTTTCCCTCTGTCCATTCCCCTTCTATAGACTTGCAGTATATTATTCCACATCGCTGCAGATTGTTGCACTACAAAACCCCACAATTTGTTAAAAACACCTTGGGAAACTTCTCAGGGCGTCTTATCGGAGCTGCACTGCGATTTCTGGCCTCCAATTCAAAAGTTTAGTTTCTTAAAGAGACAGCGCACCTTAAATCAAAACGGCCAAGAATGACCTTGAACAGTTGCCCAATGCTGAAACAGAGCAAATACAACCAGGTACTGTCCATTATCAAGACCAGGGAGCAGAACCTATGCTTCCAGGAGACCAAGTTGCTCTGTCAAACCAACAATAAGGGCTATTGAAAACTGTTGCATTAGGAGAAATGAGCTATGTGTCAACCTGGAAGAGCATGGACACGGGCTTCCTGCCAAATGTCAAGACTTCAATCCTCTGCAGGTGACGATGCAAGTCGCCATTGAACAGCTGAACTCAGCTCGAGAAAGATATAAGAGGCTGTTCACAAGGTGCACTACCTTTCTAAAAGACTCTAATACTGATGAAGCTCTTTCAGACATGAGCAAGGCAGAATCAGTGTAGATATAGATAGAGATAGGGATCCCTGAGGAAGGTGCCAGGAGGGCACTGAAACGCGTAGGAGGAAATAAAGGAGTTATGTTGAAGTTCCATCTTCATGTGCATTACTTTTGGAGCGGATGATTCTGGCAGCGTGGATTGTGATACACCATTTTTTCCCTACAACTTGATGTGTTTCCACACTTGAGTGGACGGTGGAAATCCTGCAGCAGCCATCTGGTAATAAGCATTGAATACGCCTTCAAGCCAGTTGTGGGTGACACAACTGCCTCAGGTGAGTGAACCCCCTTTTTCACCACTTTGTACTCAGTGCCATAGTGATAGGGCACTATTGCGTCTCTTGTTCCCCCTCCTTCTTTTATCAAACTATTACCTGGGCTAGGTGCAATTAAAAATATATATATCCTTTCCCCCAAAAAGGTTATGTTAGGCCTTTAACCTATGACTCTCAAATCCTTCAATTTCCCCTTAAAAGCCCCTTCACACGCAAGGGTATTGTTAACTATATCGTTGAAACATCATGGATATGAAACAATATCATTTGTGCGTCCTTGCGTGTAAATGAACAATATAGGATGAAAAAATCATTAGAACGGTCATCATAAAAATTAGATCCTGACCTCAAATCTATTGTTCATCATCCAATTAAGAAGCTGTGAAGCTGCAACATCTTTCAGTGTGACACCTTTTTTAAACTATCATGCTCGTATTCCTGACACTTTGGAAAATCGTTCAAAGGTTCTCCAAATCGCTGGCGCGCTGCCAAATGCAAGATCGTTAATGATTTCCTTGCGTGTGACAATGCTCCAACGATGTCGGAAGGATCGCAGTCATGTGACATAGGGAACGATATCGTTCACCTATATCCTTGCATGTGAATCGGCCTTTAAAGCCATTTTATGGCCTATAACCTGTGAAACTCAAATCTTTCGGTTTCCAATAAAAAGGCACTTTTTGCCTATAACCTGTGAATCTCAAATCCTTTAGTTCCGTCTAAAAAGGCACCAAGCACCATCAAGCACCATACACCAAAATCTTCGTCTTCCCTATAACCCTAACCCTAATGTACCCTAACCCTAATCCTATACTTCACGTGACATATCTATCATCTCATTTCTGTGCATCCATCTCTCAAGCACCAAAATCTTCATCTCCCCCTATAACCTTATACTTTTTTTTTAAATCAAATGTTTTTATTAGAAAAAATTCGTCAAACATTACAATAACAACAATTTACCATTTTTAAGTGAATTCCCCCCCTGTCCAACACCCCTCCATTCCCCCTTCCCCCCCCCCCTTCCTTCCCGCCTGGACAGTCTAGATGCATATTTGCCTTTCATATAAGAGGTATTACATTTCGGACAGTATCTGCTTCCATCAATATCTTTAACATTGGAATGGGTTGGCCCTTTCCAGACCCTGGGTCGAGCATAGGGAAAAAAATGTGTATCTATCAAACACCAATTATGTCATCGGCCGTGTACCCCGGCCGTCAAGCCTTCCTTGTACCCGCATTAGTTTGCCCACAGCCATGGTTCCCACATTACCTCAAAGGACTTAGTATTCCCACGCCTTCGATATATACCTTCCTCGGTACGCACAATATACCTGACTTGCTGTATATATTCTGCTCTAGTGGGTGACTCCGTCTTAATCCATCTCTTGGCTATCACCTTGCGAGCAATATATAGGAGTCTTGCCACTGCGACCTTCTGGGCATTAGGAACCTCCACACTCTCCATGTATCCCAACACACACACCAGTGGGCTCCTTGGTAGCCTGCAATCGTACCACCCTTCAATTAAATTGATAACCACTAACCAAAAACCTTGTAGCCTCGGACACTCCCACATCATATGCAGTAATCCCGCTTCCTCTTGTTCACATCTTGGGCATTCAGACGTGGTTCTTACAACTATCCTGTTCAAGAATTCTGGGGTCCTGTAGGTTCTATGTATCAGAAACAACTGCGATAATCTGGCCGGTTCACTTAATGACAGTTTGGGAATATATTCCAGAATCTGCTCCCAGGTATCATCCTCCATCTCCCCAATCTCCTCTTCCCATCTGCATCTGGATTTTATCGGATATTTCAGCAACCAAGTATGCAGTATGTCCCTATATACCGTCGATATGGCTTCTCGAGTGCATCCTTTCACACAAATAAAATTTACAACTATGTCTTTTTGCACTATTAACTCCTTAGTACGCTTCTGTCGCCCAAAGGTATGTTGCACTCTGAGATACAAATATACATCCGTCTCCAGAATCCGGAATTCCCTTTTCAGATCAGCGAAGGACTTCAACACACCATTCACAACCAAATGGCCAACACACTCAATTCCTTCATGCATCCATCTCTTTTGTTCCCCCAACTTATAAAATTCCGGTAACTCTCTATTCATCCACAAGGGGGTGTATTCCGTCACTCCAGAAATGCCTCTTATTTGCTTAACTCTATCCCATACCTTTTGGACCAGACCCAGAGTGGGGAGCCCGCCGCACAGCTGGCCAATGTCTCCAGCCTCCACCCCTCCTACAATGGGGATCCTACCCGTTAAGGTCTCTAAGATCTTCTTACTCCTGGATCCGCTCTCCCCGTCTGCCCATCCCTTTAGGTGTTGACTCTGTGCCACCAGCAAGTAAACCCACGGGTTGGGCAGAGCAATCCCACCCTCCGTCTTTAGCCGTTGTAGGATCTCCAGCTTTATCCTAGGCTGGCCGCACCCCCAAACCAGGTCTCTAAACAGGGAGTTAATCCTTCTGAACACACTTCCTGATAGCCACACCGGTGAATTGTGTAGCAGATACAATAGTTTCGGCATGAGTATCATTTTTGTTAAATTTGCCCTGCCCACCACCGACAGCCGCATTCTGCTCCAAGTTCTGGCTTTGTCTTTGAGGCGTACCAACAACGGTTCCATATTAAGCTTTATGAAGTCTGTGACAGGCAGAGCAATACACAAGCCCAAATATTTAAATTGTTGAACTAATTTTAATTTCGTGCAGCCCGCCGGCTCAGGTGACCCCACACTCCCCTCGTCCACCATCATCATACTAGACTTGTCCCAATTAATCTGCAGCCCGGACATATCTCCAAATCTTTCTATCAGATTAACCGCTTGTCCCAATGATTCTCCCGGGTCTTGGAGAAATAATAGGATGTCATCTGCATATAACGCAATCTTCTCCTCAAAACAGCCAAACCTAAACCCCTTTACCTCTCCGGTGCTTCTCACGCATATAGCGAGAGGCTCAATCCCTAGGGCAAACAACAAAGGCGACAAAGGACAACCCTGACGGGTCCCCCTGGTCAAAGCAAACCTTTACGACCTTCCTCCATTTACCCTCACCCTGGCCACCGGTGAAGAGTACAACAACCGTGTCCAGGCAATAAAAGACCGACCAACACCAACTCTCCATTACCATCCATAAATAGTCCCATTCCACGCTGTCAAATGCTTTTCTGGCATCCAGGGAAACCACCGCCCTACAACCCACATTATCCGCTGGTAGCTGCAAGTTTAAGTATAATCGTCTCAGATTGACAGCAGTCGATCTGCCTGGCATGAATCCAGACTGATCCGGATGAATCACATCCGTCACCACTCCCGAGAGTCTATTCGCCAGAACTTTAGCTAATAATTTTGCATCCACTGACAGTAGTGAAATAGGCCTATATGATTCAGTCTTCATCTTATCTTTATCTTCCTTGGGTAACACTACAATAGTAGCCTCTCTCATGGATTCTGGCAGCCGTCCTTCTACAAGTGCCTCCTGGAACACCACCAATAACCTGGGTAACAACACGTCTTTTAATTGTTTATACACCTCTACCGGTAAGCCATCACCCCCCGGGGCCTTGCCATTCGGCATCAAAGCCAATGCCTCCTCTAATTCTTCCACTGAGAGATCCCGCTCCAAAGAGTCCCTTCCAGCCAACCCGATCTTCCTCATTCCTGTTTCTGCTAAGTAGTCTGTCATATCATCCTACCCTTGTCACCCTTTTTAAGCGAGAAATGTGTTACAAGGTTCCGAGTAAAATCTACCTGAAAACAGCCAAATATATCCGCTGTCTCATCAACCAATCTACCTTCCTCATCCTCCACCGCATACACGTATGAAGAGTCCCTCTGAGCCGACGCCACTACTGACAACAAGTGTCCCACCCTCTCCCCCTCAGCGAAGAAGGAGATCCTCTGGAACTCCTGCTTTTTTTCCGCTAGGCACGTATGTACTCTGTCCACAGTTTCTTGGGCCTCCCTTAAAGCTTTCTGCGATCTCGGTGTGAGCAGTCTCATTGCCTCTCCCTCCGCCTTTCTCACCGCCTCTACAGCCAGCTGTTCCTCCAGACGTGTCTTTGTTTTACACTTGGATATTTCTCTAATCCGCAGTCCCCGCAGGAAGGCCTTCATGGCATCCCACACCACCCCAACCATGCCGCTCCCCTAGTTTTCTTCAAAGAATATTTCTAATTCTTTCCCAATACCCTCCACGTCAATTGATTTCAACCATGCAGGGTGCAGTCTCCACTCCACAGAGTATCCCATAGTCCTATCTTTCATGCAAATACTGACTTCCACAGGTTTATGGTCTGAGACCACCCTCGGCAGATAATCAATTTTACCTATCAGTGTATTCATACAAGCATTTCCCAGCACTAAGTCTATCCGTGACATCGACCCATGTGTGGCGGAGAAGCACGAGAAACACTTCTTCTCAGGGTTCCTCACCCTCCACAAATCAATTAATGCCAGTTCCCGGATGTGTCTAGCAAAAGCCGTCTCCCCACTCCTCCTAGACCCTAATTGGCCCCTCCCTTCCTGGTCTAAATCCCAGTTTAACACATTATTCATATCTCCCAATACTAGCAGCGGGATCCCAACTCTGCGCCCGGCCAAGTCCATAATTTCCTGTAGTTTTTTGTCCAAATATGGAGGAGGGAAATACACCGCCACCAGACACATGTACATCCATACACCTTACACACCACAAACACATACTGTCCATCCCAATCCACATTCACTTCAATTTCCTCATATGGTACCGAGGCATGCACCAACACTGACACTCCCCTGGCATACTCTGAATACGTGGCATGGTACGAATGTCTGATCCATGACCGAGCCAACGTGCCCACCTTATCCCTGACCAAGTGAGTCTCAAGTAGGCAGATTATCGATGGCTTGAAAGACATTATATGACGAAATACTACTGCCCTCTTTCCCCTGTCAGCCAGACCCCTCACATTCCAAGTAATCACTTTAATTTTAGAAGCCATATTCGTGCATGATACACTGTCCCCTCCTCATCCCTCACAGACCAAGCAACTCTGTCCCCCAACCATCCAGAACCGTCCCAAAAGATAAACACCCCTCCCAAGAACCACCCGCCCACCCACATACCACCTCCTCCTTCCCCTTTGTTGATCTCCACCGAGAATGGGCAAAACAGAGTTTCTGGCCTCCTACTTCCCACCAAACACACCCCTCTGGCATCTCACCAACCACCCACTTTGCTCTCCCGCCTTTTTGTAACAATCTATTCAACTATCCCATAGACCAACAGCCACCACAGCTGCACCACCCCCCTCACTACCCCAGATCCCTCCGCTCCATCCTATATTGCAGCACCTCCCCATAAATAATTTCCCCCCACCCCCCCCCCCCCGAGGGTAGAAGTAAAATAGAAAACATAGCAAATCAACAGTCTGAGTCACTCATGAAACACTAGACCCTTTTTAAAAAAAGTATAAAAAGTAGACGAAGGGTAAGAAACATTTTCCCCGCTTCAAAAATTAGCAGGATCCGGGTTATTCCAGCACATTCAGTTCCCGTACAGATACAAAGTGTTCAACCGTCTCCATTGTCTCTCAATTTTCTATTATTTTGCTCCATCCACTCATCCACCTCCTCCGGGGATTGAAAAAACTGGACCCGTAATTTGGCCGGGTATAGCATGGAGTACCGCACTCCTAGGTCCCTCAGCCTGCGTTTAACCTCTCCAAACTTCATGCAAGCTTTTGCACAGCTGGGGAATAGTCAGAGTAGATGGATATGTCCTGACCATCAGAGAGATGGGTGCACAGAAATGAGATGATAGATATGTCACGGGAAGTGTAGGGTTAGGGTAAGGGTTAGGGTTAGGGTTAGGGGTTAGGGTTAGGGGTTAGGGTTAGGGTTAGAAATTAGCCACGTAGGTAAGAGTTCCACCACTTAATAAGAAATCAGCTACGTAGGTCCTAGTTCAGCCACGAAATGAGAAATCAGCCACGTAATAAGAAATCAGCCACGTAGGTAAGAGTTGAGCCATGTAGGAAGGAGTTCAGCTACGTAATAAGAAATCAGCCACGAAATGAAAAATCAGCCACGTTAGAAGAAATCAGCCATGTAGGTAAGAGTTCAGCCACGTAATAAGAAATCAGCCACATAAGTAAGAGTTCAGCCACGTAGGAACAAGTTCCGCCACGTAATAAGAAATCAGCCACGAAATGAGAAATCAGCCACGTAAGAAGAAATCAGCCACGTTGGTAAGAGTTCAACCATGTAATAAGAAATCAGCCACGAAATGAGAAATCAGCCACGTTAAGAGAAATCAGCATGTAATAAGAAATCAGCCACGTAAGAAGAATCAGCCACGTGGTAAGAGTTCAACCATGTAATAAGAAATCAGCCACGAAATGAGAAATCAGCCACGTTGGAAGAATCACCACGAAATAGAAATCAGCCACGTAAGAGAAATCAGCCACGTAGAGATAAGAGTTCAGCCACGTAATAAAAATCAGCCACTGAAAGAGAAGTCAGCCACGTTGGTAAGATGTTCACACTGTAATAAGAAATCAGCACGTAATGAAGAAATCAGCCACGTTAGGTAAGAGTTAATCACCATGTAATAAGAAATCAGCCACGAAATGAGAAAATCAGCCACGTTAGAAGAAATCAGCAGTAATAGAAATCAGCCACGTAAGAAGAAATCAGCCACGGTAGGTTAACCATGAGAAATCAGCCACGTAAGAAGAAATCAGCCACGTTGGTAAGAGTTCAACCATGTAATAAGAAATCAGCCACGTAAGAAGAAATCAGCCATGTAGGTAAGAGTTCAGCCACGTAATAAGAAATCAGCCACATAAGTAAGAGTTCAGCCACGTAGGAACAAGTATCCGCCACGTAATAAGAAATCAGCCACGAAATGAGAAATCAGCCACGTTAGAAGAAATCAGCCACGAAATGAGAAATCAGCCACGAAATGAGAAATCAGCCACGTTAGAAGAAATCAGCCATGTAATAAGAAATCAGCCACGTAAGAAGAAATCAGCCACGTTGGTAAGAGTTCAACCATGTAATAAGAAATCAGCCACGAAAGAAGAATCAGCCACGTTAGAAGAAATTCAGCCATGTAATAAGAAATCAGCCACGTAAAAGAAATCAGCCACTAAGTAAGAGTCAGCCACGAACAAGTGAAGAAATCAGCCACGAAATGAGAAATCAGCCACGTTAGAAGAAATCAGCCACTGAAATGAGAAATCAGCCACGAATGAGAAATCAGCCACGTTAGAAGAAATCAGCCATGTAATAAGAAATCAGCCACGTAAGAAGAAATCAGCCACGTTGGTAAGAGTTCAACCATGTAATAAGAAATCAGCCACGAAATGAGAAATCAGCCACGTTAGAAAAATCAGCCATGTAATAAGAAATCAGCCACGTAAATAAGAAATCAGCCAGTAAGTAAGAGTTCAGCCACGTTAGGAAAAGTTCAGCCACGTAATAAGAAATCAGCACGAAATAGAAATCAGCCACGTTAGAAGAATTCAGCCACGAAATAAGAAATCAGCCACGAAATGAGAAATCAGCCACGTTAGAAGAAATCAGCCAGTAATGAAGAAATCAGCCACGTAAGAAGAAATCAGCCACGTGAAGTTCAACAGTAAAAGAAATCAGCCACGTAGAGTAATAGCCATGTAAGAGAGTTCAGCCACGTAATGAAGAAATCAGCCACATAAGTAAGAGTTCAGCACGTAGGAACAAGTTCCCAGTAATAAGAAATCAGCCACGAAATGAGAAATCAGCCACGTTAGAAGAGATCAGCCACGAAATGAGAAATCAGCCACTAGAAAGTGAGAGAACCATGAGAATCAGCCACGTATAGAAGAAATCAGCCACGTTGTGTAAGAGTTCAACCATGTATAAGAATCAGCCACGAAGAAAATCAGCCACGTTAGAAGAATCAGCCAGTAATAAGAAATCAGCCACGTAAGATAGAAATCGCCACGTTATAAGAAATCAGCCACGAATAGAAATCAGCCACGTAAGAAAAAATCAGCCACGTTGGTAAGAGTTCAACCATGTAATAAGAAATCAGCCACGTAAGAAGAAATCAGCCATGTAGGTAAGAGTTCAGCCACGTAATAAGAAATCAGCCACATAAGTAAGAGTTCAGCCACGTAGGAACAAGTTCCGCACGTAATAAGAAATCAGCCACGAAATGAGAAATCAGCCACGTTAGAAGAAATCAGCCACGAAATGAGAAATCAGCCACGAATAGAAATCAGCCACGTTAGAAGAATCAGCCATGTAATAAGAAATCAGCCACGTAAGAAGAAATCAGCCACGTTGGTAAGAGTTCAACCATGTAATAAGAAATCAGCCACGAAGAGAATTCAGCCACGTTAGAAGAAATCAGCCACGTAATAAGAAATCAGCCACGTAAGAAGATAAAGTCAGCCACGTGGTAAGAGTTCAAAGCACCACTGAATCAATGAAGAAATCAGCCACGAAATGAGAAATCAGCCACGTTAGTAAGAAATCAGCCATAGTAGACGTAAGAGAAATCAGCCACGTGGTAAGAGTTCAACCATGTAATAAGAAATCAGCCACGAAGAGAAATCAGCCACGTTGGAAGAGTTCAGCCACGTAATAAGAAATCAGCCACAAAGAAATCAGCCACGTGGAAAGTTCCCAGAATAAGAAATCAGCCACGTAAAAGAAATCAGCCACGTGTTAAGAGTTCACCACGTAATAGAAATCAGCCACAAAGAAATCAGCCACGTAGAAAATCAGCCACGTAATAAGAAATCAGCCACGAAATGAGAAATCAGCCACGTTGAAGAAATCAGCCACGAAAGAAAATCAGCCACGAAAGAAATCAGCACGTTGTAAGAGTTCACCATGTAATAAGAAATCAGCCACGTAAGAAGAAATCAGCCACGTTGGTAAGAGTTCAACCATGTAATAAGAAATCAGCCACGAAATGAGAAATCAGCCAGTAGGTAAGAGTTCAGCCACGTAATAAGAAATCAGCCACATAAGAAGATTCAGCCACGTAGGAACAAGTTCCGCAGTAATAAGAAATCAGCCAGAAATGAGAAATCAGCCACGTTAGAGACACAATAAAATCGCCACGAAGAAAAGTTGATCACAGAGCTAAGAATGAGTTAGTAATAAAGAATCACCAGAAAGAATCACCGAAAAATCACCAAAAAAAACACCAGAAGAGAAAAAATCACAGTAAAATCACAGATAAATACCACGTAAGAAACACCAGTGGTAGATCACCAGATAAATCACCACAGAAATCAGCCAGTAGAATCCACAAAAATCACACAAGAACACCACTGAAAACCCACAAGAACATCCATAAACACTAAAAAAAAATATAAAGAAACCGAATAAGTATCACAATATCCCGAAGAAAATCACGTTGAGTCAACATAAGAATCACCACGAAAACCTATCGGACCCAGTCGCGAGTCCCAGTTAGATGCAAGATCCATAGAAATCCAAAAATACACGAAGAAGTGAGTACGATAGTAGCAGAGAATACACTGAACCATAATAAAAGCACAGGAATCACCAGAAATCAGCAATAGAATCGCACTAGAATAGCATGGAATCCAGAAAAGAACACCACGAGAATCGCCCTAAGAATCACCAGAATAAATCAGCACAAAGATCACAGTAGAATCCAATAAGAAATCACCACAGAGATCACCAGTGAAAGTCCATAAAGAAATCAGCACGAATGAAAATCACCATTAAAGAAATCCACGAATAAATCACACGAAAATCACCGTGAAGTCACCGATAGAAACCACGAAAAATCGCACTGTAAAGTCACAGAAGAATCAGCACAAATGAGAAACGCCGTTAAATCACCAGAGAAATCACTAAAAAACACCACTAATTAAAACCGAAAACACACAATGAATCGAAAGTCACCACAAGAAAGCCACAGAATAGATTAAGTCACATGTATATAGCGATGAGTTACGAGAATCAGAATAGATCACCACGTATAAGAAATCAGCACGAAATAGCACATGTAAAATACAAATCAGCCACTAAAAGAAATCAGCCACTTGTAAAGTTCAAGAACCACTAAATAAGAAACAGCCACGAAATGAAATCAGCCACGTTAGAAAATCAGCCATGAATAGAGAAAGACGATAAGTCAGACACTGTAAATAATGAAAAATCAGCCACTAAAAAGAGTTCAGCCACGTAGGAACAAGTTCCCATAATAAGAAATCAGCCACGTAAAGAGAAATCAGCCACGTAAGAATAGCAAAGAGTAACCATAGTAAATAAAAACAGTAATCAGCCACGAAAGAGATAATCAGCCACGAGAAAAAATCAGCCACATGAAATCAAGAAATCCATGAACCACGTAAGAAGAAATCAGCCACGTTGAAAGAGTTCAACCATGTAATAGAAATCAGCCACGAAATGAGAAATCAGCCACGTAGAAGAAATCAGCCACGTAATAAGAAATCAGCCACGTAAGAAAATCAGCCACGTAGGAAAAGTTCCGCCACGTAAAGAAATCAGCCACGAAATAGAAATCAGCCACGTAAAGAGAAATCAGCCACGTAGTAAGAGTTCACCATGTAATAAGAAATCAGCCACATGAGATTCACAGTAGAAAAGTTCCCAGTAATAAGAAATCAGCCACGAAATGAGAAATCAGCCAGTTAAGAATCAGCCACGAAATAAGAAATCAGCCACGTAAGAAGAAATCAGCCATTTTAGGTAAGAGTTCAGCCATGTAATAAGAAATCAGCCACATAAGTAAGAGTTCAGCCACGTAGGAAACACAGTTCAGCCACGATAATAGAAATCAGCCAGAAATGAGAAAAAATCAGCCACGTAAGAAGAAATCAGCCACGTTGTAAGAGTTCAACAGAAGAAATCAGCCACGAAATGAGAAATCAGCCACGTTAGAAGAAATCAGCCACTGTAATAAGAAATCAGCCACGTAAGAAGAAATCAGCCACGTTGGTAAGAGTTCAACCATGTAATAAGAAATCAGCCACGAAGAAATCGCCAGTTGAGCAAGAATCAGCCGAAAATCGCCGTTGAAGAATCAGCCACGTAAATAAGAAATCAGCCAGTAAGAAGAAATCAGCCATGTAGGTAAGAGTTCAGCCAGTAATAAGAAATCAGCCACATAAGTAAGAAATTCAGCCACGTAGGAACAAGTTCCGCACGTAATAAGAAATCAGCCACGTGATAAGTTGAGAAAATCAGCCAATGTCAGTAGAAATGAAAATCAGCCACGAAAAATGAGAAAGAAATCAGCCACGTAAGAAGAAATCAGCCACGTTGGTAAGAGTTCAACCATGTAATAAGAAATCAGCCACGAAATGAGAAATCAGCCACGTTAGAAGAAATCAGCCACGAAATGAGAAATCAGCCACGTAGAAGAAATCAGCCACGTTAGAGAGAACATGCAGTCGCCATGAAGAGAATCACCACGTTATAAGAAATCAGCCACGTTGAGTAAATAGAAACCAGTAAAAGAAATCAGCCCGATGTAGGAAGATTCAGCCCATTAGATAGAAAATCAGATAGCAGGAAATCGCCACATTAGAATCAACAAATAGAAACCACGTTAGAAGAAATCAGCCACAGAGTTGGTCAGAATGTAAACCATGTTAAAAGAAATCAGCCAGAAGAAATAGAGAATAAATCACCGTAGAAAGTCAACCAGTATGAGAAATTCAACCACGTAATAAGAAATCATCCACGAAGAGAGTAACACAGCAAGTTCCAGAATAGAAATCAGCCACGATGAAGATATCAGCCACGTTAAAGAAATCAGCCACGATAATAAAAGAGAAATCAGCCACGTAGAAGAAATCCCACTTGTAAGAATTCACCACGATAATAAGAATCAGCAGTAAAGAAATCAGCCATGTAGGAAAGTTCAGCCACGAAAGAAATCAGCCCAAAGTAAGAATCAGCCCGAGAAAATTCGCCACTAATAGAGAAATCGAAGAAATCAGCCACGTTAGAAGAAATCAGCCACGAAATGAGAAATCAGCCACGTAAGAAGAAATCAGCCACTTAAGAGTTCACATGTAAAAGAAATCACCACATTAAAAGAAATCAGCCAGTAGATCACGAAATAGAAATCAGCCACTATAGAGTAACAGCCACGAAGAGAAAAGCGCCACGTAATAAGAAATCACCACGAAATAGAAATCAGCCACGTAGTAATCCAGAATGAAAATCAGCACGAATGAGAAATCAGCCACGTTGAAGAAATTCAGCCATGTAATAAGAAATCAGCCACGTAAGAAGAAATCAGCCACGTTGGAAAGTTCACCAGTAATAGAATCAGCACAATGAAAATCAGCACGTTAGAAGAAATCAGCCACAAATGAGAAATCAGCCACGTAAAAGAAATCAGCCACGTTGGTAAGTTAAAGTAATAACCATCGCAATAAGAAATACCATTAAAGAAAGCCACGTAGAAGAGAATCCAGTCATAAGATGCAGTAGTAAGAATCAGCCATGGTAATAAGTTCAGCCAAGTAAAGAAATCAGCCACATAAGTAAGAGTTCACCACGTAGGAAATCGCACGTAATAAGAATCAGCCACGTAATGAAAACCGTAAAATCAGCCACGAAATGAGAAATCACCACGAAATGAAAATCAGCACGTATGAAGAAATCACCAGTAATAAGAAATCAGCCACGTAAGAAGAAATCAGCCACGTTGGTAAGAGTTCAACCATGTAATAAGAAATCAGCCACGAAATGAGAAATCAGCCACGTTAGAAGAAATCAGACAGAATAGAAATCAGCCACGTTAGGAAGAAGATTCAAGCCATGTAATAAAATCGCCAAAATGAGAACAAGCCACGTAAGAAGAAATCAGCCACGTTGGTAAGAGTTCAACCAGTAAAAGAAATCAGCCACGAAATGAGAAATCAGCCACGTTAGAAGAAATCAGCCAGAATAGAAATCAGCCACGTAAGAAGAAATCAGCCACGTTGGTAAGAGTTCAACCATGTAATAAGAAATC